>APFE030588199.1:0-17945 GCA_000404065.3 Pinus taeda | reverse complement strand
AGCCATAACCAAAGTCTGTCATAAAACCATGCTTATAACTAGCATATAACCAACAGAATAAAAATGATATAACAACCATCAAATCCACATAATAGCAAGCACATTTACTCATGAAATGCAATAGGAAAATATATTTTATTAACATGTACAAAATCCAACCAAATTAGGGACTTCCAAGTACCACTTGACCATAGTGTTATCACTCACTACTTTACCAATTATCAGTTTCCCAAAATACATAAGATCAGTGAATTTTAAAGCCATTTCCCAAGCCACATAAGCTCTCAAAGTTTAATAAATCCCTCTCCATTGCATAGTGCTTATAAAGAGCTTTCCAACAGTATGTGGAAGTCCTAAAATGGACTTCTGGATCAGAAGTTAGAGCATGTTGAAGTTACCCTTGGAAAGATAGAAAACAAAGAGAAATAGCCCAAAGGAAAAGGCTCATTGAAAATTGCAATTGGAGCTTCTAGCAGCACCAAAGGAGGGTAGTAAGATCAACGATTGATTGATCACCGATATCAAAAATCACAATTGGCAGGTTCAGTCTTATCACAAAGCGGCTATCGGCAGGGTCCCAGGCACAGGCCTACAGTTTATCAGTGATTCATGATGCTGAACACTGACATTGTCGATCGGTGGTTGCAAGTGCAAAGAGTTGCACACAAGCATAGGGCCAGAACCATTGTCGAACATTGATATCATGGGAATCATTGAAGATTGGGTTTTAGTGTTAAATCGTCGGGGAAGGCTAATTTCATTTAACAAAAGAATTCAAAGAAAAACAAAGGTTGGGTGAGCCTTTCTATCTCTCTTCCAGGTGGCCACATTACAAACTACCATTGGCCCTTATAAATGACATGGCAACTAACGTGGAAGTATGAAGGACACGTGTCACGTGGATTCGGCATTTTCAGGGTCTTAAGGGAGGCATTTCTGGGTAACACATGTCACCACTCATAGGGTGAAACGTGGTGATGATGACATCACCCATCGTAATCACATATCGACAATCACATAGGTAAAATCCCTCCTCCACCATAGTCCCTCCAAGCTTGTGATTTTGATATGCAGGAGATCCTCCCAGATGTGATATTTTATGTATTATAGTTTATGAGGATCTCGCGTCCGAGCAGTCGGTTTTCACTATGAAATGAGGTGAAGGGGTCTCTCCCTCTCCCATGTTGCGATTAAGATAGCTTTGGTGGGCCCAATTACACAGATCGGTGATCGCAGGTGTCAAGGGGTGTTATCAAAGGCAAGCGTTGTAAACCGTCGATGTGCGGGATTTCGTGTATTAAAGAAAAAATGCCCCTAGACAAATTTTTAAAGGCTCCAGTGCCTTCAAGATAAGAACCTAGTTCAAGCCACCAGTCATGTGAAGGAGATTATAGAAAGGGGCTAAAGTAAAGGGGATAAAGCAAATCAAAAGGTCATGCCCTGTAAACATTGATTTAAGACAAAAATTCTTGCTACTGTAAAGCCCCAAGCGCATGGTACAGGGCTTTGAAGGCGAATGGATCGGCAGCTGAAGCAATCAATGAAGTCGGTCCAGCAACAAATCAGTATGGGGGGGCTCAAGGGACTTAATGGCACAACATGGTGCTCCACTCCTATACACGGAAAAGGATTGTTGGAAGGTGCTCCATTTCCACTATGTGACAAAAATTCACATTTGACCCACTCCCAACTCCAGAGAACAAGCTACTTTGGCAGTTAAGGTGAAATCAACAGGGACCAGCTAAGCAGATAGAGGGACACACGATGACAGAGACATGGCCTAATTAGAGGCCTTCACAAGAATAGCATAGGGACACTTCCTCCATCATCTTTCAGTCTTCCTCTTTCTTTGCATTATTTTGTAATTTTTGTTTGTTTCCAAGAAAGGGATCAGATCATTGGAAATATTTTTGAGCAATTGGAGCTATCACAGGGCGAGGCATCTAGTACATCAGACAGCTGGCCTTTGGTTGAGATATTTGGTAACTGTAATCTAAGATCCCCCTCTTCTTATAAATAAAGGGAAGCAACACTTTAAACAGGTTCCAGAATTTCTCACCCACAAGGTCTAAATTCTGAGATGCCACTTTGGTTCTATTTGCTCATTCATGGGGGACTTGACTGCCGTTGTACTGAGTGTTATGGACTGGTATGTTGGACCCATACTGGATTAATGAAACTCCTTGGTGATTCCAAGTGTGATCAATTTGAAGCATGTTTCCTCTTGGTAAATCTCATTTCATTTGTGTTTTCCCTTCTCTGAAATAGTGTAATGAAGTTTTGGTTTCTCCTTGATTGATGGATTTATCTAGCCTACCAAATAGAGAACGGCACCTACATTATATTACAAATTTACTTGTGTTATCAAATAGCATACAATACTTGTAGTAATTGCAGATTTATTTGTGTTATTGGATTAACCAACAATACCTCTGTGAGCCCAGATTTACTCATGTTTTTTAGTGCTAATGATACCCACGTTATATCCAGCATGAAACCTTAATTAGCATATTGTTGTTTCTGCCATTTCACCTCCTTCCTCTTCCATATTTCTGCTGGAACATTGTTGCTGAGGATTCTATTTGTCTATAGCCCTACGCATCTATTTTCCTCCTTCCTCTCCTCCCCTCCACCATCTCTACAACTTCAGTATTAAGTTGTCCCATTATTGTGTGTCGGCCACTAGAAGAAGACATTTCTCTTTGAGATTACCCCAAAATACCCCTTGCATTTGGATCCATGTGTTGGCTTGAGTCTACCTTAATGAAGGCCTATTGAATCAAGCCCCCCTTTATAACCTTTTTAAACTACGTGACAATTGGAGTGCAATAGAAATCCCACTTATAATCTCCCATGCACTCCTCTATTTAAGATGTCCTATGCACTGGTCCATAATCAACCCAGAGGTTATCTCTAGGAGGCTTTCTACGTCCCCTGAAACACTCGTGCTTCAGGTGGTGCTAAAAAAAATCCACAACACATAGATTAGGTTGAACCAAATCTTTCTTTCAGCCAATCACCCTTGTGCCATATTCCAAGCATGAATGCAGGACTCACAAAAAAATCAACCAGGGCTTCTCAGGCTTTACCGTGTATCCCGACATTACCGGTCAAGGGATTCCTAGGCTTGAAACCCTCATTTATAACACTAGGATTTTCCGTGTATCCCATCATTACCAATCAAGGGATTCCTAGGCCCAAACAAAGAAACATACACTATAAGCTTTACCACAATCCTGCCATATATCATTTAATGGATCACTAGGCCCTGAAAAATCATGGATGGCTTCAGATCTATCCACCTAAACTGTTACCGTGTATCACGCCATTACTAGTTAAGGGATTCCTAGGCCTTTGGGAATTTTCTTGAGACCACCCCACTTAGTTTTGAAACCATCCAAAAATCCAGCTCAACCAAGTAAAAAAAACCCATCACACCATGCCTATCCGGATATGAAAAGGCAAGGCTAAAAACCACTGTCACACTTGGAAAAACCCATGTCAATGACAGCAAGAGAACCAAATACACACATGCATGTACCATGCATGCCTAAACTAGCAAGGAAACCATACACGCAACTCAATACTTGTAAGTAATCCCACTGGAGGCGCTTGATACAACTCTTCCTTGATTGATCTTTGTTTCCCTTTTCCTTTCTTCTTCCAATGTTAGAGTGCTCAAAGAATGATCTAAGTGTGCAAGGGTATGAAAGAGGAGAGAATAGAGAGAGAACTCCAAAACTAAACTGACAAAAGCTATGAACTGATCCTCATAAGCCTTTTTATCATTAAGGCCTCTATTTTCTTCAATTTTCCATTATTTTCCTTCATTTTCCTCCTCACATACAACCTATGACCTTTCACCTTCCTTTTCACCTAATTTCCATTATTTCATAAATAAAATGCCAATTAATGTCTTTTGCCTTTTAAATGCCTTTGTCATTTCCTTTGCCAATTTATTTAGCCATAATAAACCAAATGAACATCCACTAAGATGTTTTGCCCAACATTCAACTTGGAATACGTGTCCAATGACCTTGGTTTTATTTTGCATTGATTAACTTCATTACATGAACTTTTAACCCGAGCTTGTTACAACTTCAAAAGGTAACCCGAGTTTGTGAATAGTGCAAGAAATTATTCATTTTGTGAAAGAAGATACTCATTTTATAACAGTAGGTCATTTCACTATAAAGTGTGGCTTGATTCCCATCCAAATTCACATGCTTTTGTTTCTAACTTGGCAATGGGTACTTATTCTTGATGGTCAACTTGTTAAGTTTTCGGTAGTCAATACAAAACGGTAATGTACCATCATTTTTCCATACAAATAACACAGGCGCCCCCAAGGTGACACACTTGGGCGAATGTAGTCCTTATCTTCCATCTTGAGTTTTGTTAACTCGGGTATACTCCTTCGGTAATGGGCCTTTGACACTGGGGCAGCCCCCAAAATTAGTTCTATGGTGAAATCAATTACCCCTTTTAAGTGGTAACCTTGATATCTCTTCAGGAAACACATCTAAAAATTCCTAAATAATAGGTATCTCCCCTAAGGTGGATGTCTTTTCCTTGGAATTGGTATAGCCAATTTGGACAGTCTACACCTAACAACCCTTTCAAATACATTTACTTAATTGATTGGTGGTGATTGGTCGCAGCTTAATAGCTCTTCTAATTCCCTGAATTTATTGTCTAACACCTTCTTCCAAGAGGTAACTAATAGTTTTATCTTTGAAATTGACCACTGACCATTGTTTCTCTAACCAGTCCATCCCAATGAGTATATCATATGATCCAATGGGTAACACATTCAATTTTGCAGTCACCACCTATCCTGCTATTTCTATTGGACAATTTTCTACTTTGGTTGTTACCTTATGCTTGGATATAGTCGCTAATTGCACTAACCAAGGGGTTTTAAATTTAGCAGAGGATAAATGACACAATTCAACTACTTTGGGCCTAACATAACTCAAGATTTCTCCTAGATCAATTAGAATGGATATAGGATGATTAGCTACTTTACCTTCGAATTCCACCATGGTAGGCTAATATTAGGCTTGGTTTTCCTCCAGGGTTGCATTTATCCGCGGAATACTTCTTTCCAAATCTTTGACCATGGAAGCTTCCTAAGCATTTGCTAAAAGTCCTTCTCTTGTACAGTGGGGGAAATATTTGTAGTAATGGGGTTCCCCACAACCACAACATTGTAATGGTGGCTTTGGGTGTTGACTTCCTTCTGGCTTGTTGGATGCTTTTGCTATCTTATTCTCACCGGGTGGTCTAGGCTTGACTTGATTTTTCCCTGCAGTTCCATTTTGTTGTTTTCTTATCAAGTTCCTAGAATTAACATTTTGGTACTTCTAAAATTCGAAGAAAAAAAAATTGTCCTTTTTTTCTTAGCCAACTTTTGCTACCTTCTCCTTTTTGCTTCATTTGTTGATAATAGGTTATGACCTTATGTATGGCCTCATCCATGGATTTCGGATTGTCCAACTCTATTCTTTCTTTCATAAAAGTTGGCAGACTACTAATAAAACGTTGCACTTTAGCTTTTTATTCCCATATTTAAGGTACGTATCTTAATAAGGACGTCAACTTAGTCGCGAATTCATCCATAGCTTTCTTTTATCGAATTACACAAATTACTCATATATATATGTGTGTGTGTGTGTGTGTGTATGTGTGTGTGTGTGTGTGTGTATGTGTATGTGTATGTGTATGTGTATGTGTATGTGTATGTGTATGTGTACATGTACATACATATACATATACATATATATATACTTATATATAGAATAATATAGATATATATATATATATATATGAGAGAGAGAGAGAGAGAGAGAGAGAGAGAGAGAGAGAGAGAGAGATAAGTTGTTTCTTGGTAAATAATTGTTTTATAGCAACACTATAAATAAATATGTGTACATTTGGCATGTTAATCCTCTATTTACGAGCACCAAATTCTCTATTTTAATGTTGTCCCAACACAGGGCTTTAACTATTTTGTTTTATACTCTTCTTACCTTAGAACATTATCTGTTAATTAATTCTTCTAGTACCATGGCATTAAAATAGATTACTTGTGCCTCATCTCAATCATGTCAAATAGGTTTATGAAGAAAAGGATAATTGTTCAAAGGGTTTTGATTGATAATTACAGTGCTGCAAGTTGTACATATATTTTTTTGACTTAACAGTTCCTTAGTTACTGGTAAATCAATCCCTTCGTTTTTTTTAGAAGAAGTCAAGGGTAAAACAGTTGCATTTATAGAAAATTATAGATTGTTGTGATCTTCCTCTTCTAAAGTTCTATTCTGAAATTTAACTACTCATCATATACACCTTTTTCAAGTTAACCTACACATAGGTTTCAGGACTATTCCTAATAGTAGGCAACCGATGGCTTCTGGAACTAAACACTTCCTAACCAATACTGACCCAGTTCTACGACTGTTATAACTGTACTCTATTTGAATAATCCTGAGTGTTTACTTTCCCAAGATGGCCTCTTTCCCTTGGTATTAATCTGGTTACTATTAGATCAATTTCTTTTAGAGTGATATTCCTTGTTCAATTTCATGTCCAAAATTCTTTCTATCAATTACTATAAATACAACACATCCAAATTAGTTTTCCCCAAGACATTCTTTTATAAAAATAAACACTCACTCAATTTAAAGCCATGAATTCATTTCCATGTACAACAATCGATTCTCTTCTACATTAAATCCATTTATAAATAAAGGCAGTCCCCTGTACTTACCCCTACAACCATTCTTTTTTTTGTTCAGTCCATAATCCAGGGCAACAATAATTCCACAGAAGTAATTATTTTCATTTCATCTAATGTCTTAAGAACTGTAAAATTAAATTGATTAAAAATTCTAATACTTACCTGCATTATGATATTATGATTGAAAAAATCCTTCAAGAATACCACTCCTCCCTACCAATGAGATCGGTTATTACGTCTGGTTCTCCCCCGAGCTCTCCCAACTTCCAAATAGTGGGTTCAACTGAGGGTTCATTCGATTCGTTCTATGGCATCAAGGTATCACTTAACCCAGCCAGAATTTATAGTCGACTTTATATGACTCAGTGGAGTCTACTGTATATGACTTAGAGCCTTCTACTGGTTCCATTGTTGAGAAACATGAACAAGAAATTCCAGTTTAATTTGTCCTTGAATTGAAACTGAGAATTAAAATTGAATTATGTTCTCATTGCAACATGCAAATTGTTTATTAAGTTTAATTAACTTAATTAGATTAGGAAATTTGAGTTTGAAGTCTTTTTGAAGTCATGTATATGTTCTCCCTAAGTTTCAGGGGTCCGGGATGAGTTTATTTGAGTTGTAATTAGATAACTCAATTTGACTAAGTTATGGTCAGTTAAAGTAGTTCTAACTGTTTTTGGAACTAATAGAGGATTAGCAGTCAGTTGGTGCACTGGTGATACTCTAGTTAACTGAAGACTCCCTCATGAGAAACTCATGCATATCATCTCAGAGAAAGACCCAGCTGAGACTCGAGCACAGGGACAGTGTACTATCAGTTGTATGATTTACTAAGTTGTAAATATCATGCATGAAATTAGGAAAAGGACCTAATTTAGGATTGCGCATTTTTGGAAGCATGAATTACATTTAAATATGGGCTATTCATCCTAGGAATTTCACAAGGAAATAGGGGCTTGGAGAGCAGTAGAATAGGCTAAGGTTTGGCTTGAGCTAGCTTGTTAGTTGAGAGTTTATTATACTTGTGCAGGGATTGTTCTTCTGAGAACAAGCATTGTAGTCTCATCTTGGATTTCTAATTAATGCAATATATATATAGTATGGGTTTTGAGTTGTGGATTTCCCTGGATACATATTTTGTTATGTGCCATTGATATATCTTCTTCTTATTCAAATTCTTTTCATCAATCTATTGGCTTCCACTGGTTGAAAGTAGAAGTAGATTCTTGTCCTGTGCTTTAGTAAATTGCACGAGCTTGTGAATCTACAGAAAAATCTACATGGCATTAGATTTGAAGACAGTATACTTGACGTGATTTCAAAAAAAATTAGTACAGGGTTATAGCTTAAATTTGAATATGTAATACATACTTTAGGATCGGATGGCGTTCTACGGTTTGCAGCTCGAGTATGCCTTCGAAGGAAGCTCGAATTATATAGTCTGGAAGGACAGGATAGAGGCCATGTTGGAGGATAATGGCTTGAATGAATTCATTGATCAAGGCATTCCTAAACCATCAACAGTATGCTTAGCATCTAGCCGAACGGAAGAAGTGTGTGGCGAAGATGAGGCAGATAATCCTTGAGGGATTTTGAGACCACGTTGTCTCGAGTATCCATGGGAAGGAGACTATGTATGCTATGTGGAAAGCATTTCCAGACCTTCTCCAAAATAGCAGTGACCATAGGAAGTTGGCACTGAAATATAAACTTCGAAAAATCAAGATGGAGAAAGGCGAGACCATTCCAAAATACTTAACCAAGTTCAAAACCTGTAGAGATGAACTTGGAAGTGTTGGAACAACAATTTCCTAGGATGATATAGTGAGGCTAGATCTCCTAAGCCATACTAAGAGTTAGAATAGCTATCAAGACTCTGTGAATTGAAGGGAAAAGTTGCCAGATTGGGAACGACTGTGGTCAGATTTGATGCAAGAGGAGATAAGAAAGAACACAAGAGATGGTTCCTCATCTAGTACTGATGATGAGGAAAATTGTGCCTTAGTAGGTAAGGCAAGGAAGGGAAAAGGGAAGGCTTCCCATTCCAAATCAAATTCTTGCTATGGAGGTAAGAAGAAAGACATGTCGAAAGTTAGGTGCTTTCATTGTCATGAGTTGGGCCATTTTGCCACAAATTTTCCACTCAAGAAGTCCAAGAAGAAGTCCTCGAGAGGAGTGGCGGGTGAGGCTCTGGCCTCTTAGTTCAAATTGGACTTTACTCTTGTTGCATGCATGGTGCCATCACTGATGGG
The DNA here is from genome assembly GCA_000404065.3 of Pinus taeda. Lineage (NCBI taxonomy): Eukaryota > Viridiplantae > Streptophyta > Pinopsida > Pinales > Pinaceae > Pinus > Pinus taeda. Next base: position 8,948 of record APFE030588199.1, on the reverse strand, counting down.
TAGTGTATCATACCTTGACAGTCGAGCTTCATTCCACATGACTGGTTACAAGGAGTTGTTCAGTGACCCGGAGAAGAAGGATCTCCAGATGCATATCAAGATGGGTGATCATGGGAGGTATTGCTACAGGATTGGGCACAGTTACATTTCAGAGGGAACATGATGCTCCTCTCACCTTGAGGGATGTTACGTATGTGCCCAGGTTGAAGAATAACCTAGTATCGTTTGCCATGTTGGAGGACAAAGGCTAAGATGTGATCTTTAGCAAAGGAAAGGCGTTCCTTAGACACATAGCGATGGGTCAAGTAAAGAAGATTGGGATTCGGGTGAAGAATATCTATAAGTTGGAGGTAGAGGATTGTGTTGCTTTGAGCACAAAAGAAGAGATGGTGCAGATTCGAGACTTTGGTGAGTTGTGGCACAGGCAATTGGGCCACTTGCATCATGGGTCTTTGAAGATCATAGAACAGATCTCTACTAGGCTTCCCAAAGGTACACTTGAGCAAGTTGATACATGCAAGGGGTGTGCTTTGGGAAAATACACCAAGGCTTCCTTTCACAACAAAGACAGTCAAGTAGAGGTTATTCTAGAGCGAGTCCATTCAGATGTGTCTGGACCATTCTCAATAGCATCCATGACCAAACATAGGTATTATGTTATATTTATTGATGACTTTTCTTGTAAATGCTAGATATTTTTCATCCAGAAGAAGGATCAAACTTTCACAATTTTTTTTGAATTTAAAGCATTAGTTGAGAAAGAGTCAAACAAGAAGGTTAAAGATCTGAGGAGTGATAACGATGGTGAGTATGTCTCAAATGAGTTTAAGAACTTTTGTGCAGTAGAAGGGATTAAATGGGAATTGATGACACCTGATAACCCATAACAGAATGGGGTGGCCGAGAAGAAGAACAAAATCATTGTAGGGGCAACACAGGCGATTTTGCATGATTAGGGCCTACCACTACACTTGTGGGCTGAGGCATGCAACACATCAGTGTATTTTAAGAATAGAAGCTCGCATCAGATACTTGGGATGAAAATACCAGAGGAGGCTTTCTCTGGTAAGAGGCTAGATGTTGGTCACTTCAAGATTTTTGGGTCATCAATATATTGTCTTGTGACCAAATATGCATGGAAGAAACTTGAGTTGACATCAAAGTTGGAGATAATTGTGGGGTACATTGATACACCTCAAAACTATCAAGTGACTTTCTGACCAGCAGGATAATAGTGGTTCGCAGGGATGTCAAGTTTGATGAGCAAAAGGTTGTGCCTCTTTCCCTTGAGAGGGAGCTACAACTACATGTAGTTGAGGAACTTTTGGTTCCTAAGATTGATGTGGAGCAACCACATGCAGAGGATTTGGGAGTGGAGACATCCACTTAGGCATAGTCTTCCAAAGATGGGAGAAAGTGCACTAGAGAGGTTGACATATTGTTGCATGATGCACAGGAGAATGTGGGAGCACCCACATCTTAGCGCATGAAGAGGAGGTCACCTGAGAGGTACACTGGATACATGGCTCATATGACTGGATGTGTTGTGATAGAGCCATCTTCCTTTGAGGAAGAAGTGCAACAGCTAGTTTGGGTTGATGCCATGGTGGAGGAGTATGACTCCATAGTTCGTAATAGTGTTTGGGATGTGGTTACGAGACTGGAGGACAAGTCAGTGGTGAGCTCCTGATGGCTTTACAAGGTAAAGAAAGCTACAGATGGTAGTGAGGAGAATCATAAGACCAGATTTGTGGCCCATGGCTTTTCACAGGTAGAGGGGATTGACTATGATGACACCTTTTCTCATGTTGCAAGGTACTCGTCGATCAGATCTATATTGGCACTATCAGCACAACAAGGTTGGAAGATACATCAGATGGATGTAAAGACAACATTCCTTAATGGTATGATTGAGGAAGAGGTGTACATAGAGCAGCTTGAAGCTTTTGAGACCTTCGATCGTGAGTTGCATGTGTGCCGGCAAAAGAGAGCGTTGTATGGACTGAAGCAAGCACCCTGTGCTTGGTACACTAGGATAGATAGCTTCTTCACTGAGTTGGACTTCACGAAGAGTGAAGTGGATGCGAACCTATACCACATAGTGGTGGAAGGTAAATTGTTGATCATTGTACTTTATGCTGATGATCTCGTACTGACAGGTGATGATCAGCTAATCAAGTCTTGCAAGGAAGACCTTGCAGGAGAGTTTAAGATGAAGGACATGGGGCTCATGCATTACTTTCTGGGCATGGAGGTCTAGCAAGGTGATGGGGAGTTGTTTGTGTCTCAATGCAAGTATAACAATACAATACTCGAAAGATTCTGCATGGAGAGTAGTAAACCCATGGAGACTCCTTTAGAAGGTAACTAGAGGAAAGAGTATGCTACTTCAGGGGAAGTAGTGGAAGCTATTGTTTACAAGTAGCTTGTGTGTTCACTCATGTACTTGGTGAACACACTACTAGATATGTGCTATGTAGTTAACTAGCTTAGTCAAGTGATGGTTAGGCCTACCAAGTTGTATTGGAAGGCAGAAAAGCATGTGTTGAGACACCTCAGGGGCACTACTTAGTATGGATTGTGGTACAGATAGACAGAGGGAGTGAAGCTTTAAGGCTTAATAGATATAGATTGGGCAAGGAATCCATCTGACAGGAAGAGAACATATGGAGGGATCTTCAGTATTGGATCAGCATCAGTTTCTTGGTACAGCAGGAAATAGAGATCTGTTTCACTTAGTTCAGCATAGGTAGACTACATGGCTACGCATCAGGAAACATGTGAGACCATATGGATGAGGAAGATCCTAGTTGGTTTTTTTGGTTAGAAGATTCATCCAACAATGATTTACTATGATAATTAGAGTTGTATCAAACTCTCTGAAAATCCATTTTTTGAAGATCGGTCCAAGCATATTGATATCTAATATCATCATCTCAAATATTGTGTATTGAGGCGGATTATGTTGTTAGAGTACATTCCCACGGAGGAGCAAGATGCTGACATTTTGACAAAGGCATTGTCAAGATGTAAATTTGAGTTTCACATAGACAGGATCAGGGTAGCTGATAATCCCTTTCTTCTTGAGAGGGAGTGTTCACAAATGGTAACAAGAAATTCTAGTTTAATTTGTCCTTGAATTTAAACTGAGAATGAAATCAAATTTTATTCTCATAGAAACTTGTAAATTGTTAATTAATTTTAATTAACTTAATTAGCTTAGGGAATTTCAATCGGAAGTATTTTTGAAGTCATGTATGTGTTCTCCCTAAGTTTTAGGAGTTCAAGATGAGTTTATTTGAGTTGTAGTTAGATAACTCAGTTTGACTAAGTTATGGTCAGTTAAATTAGTTCTAATTGTTTGTGGAACTAATAGAAGATTAGCAGTCAGTTGGTGCACTAGTGTATTCACAAGTGTTACTCCAGTTAACTGAAGGTTCCCTCATGAGAAACTCATGCATGTCAGTTCAGATAAAGACCTAGCTGAGACTAGAGTGTAGGGACAATGTACTATCAGTTGTATGATTTACTGAGTTGTAAATATCATGCATGGAATCAGGAAAAGGACCTAACTTAGGATTGCACAGTTTTGGAAGCATGAATTCCATTTAAATACAGGTTATTCATCCTAGGTATTGCACAAGGAAATAGGGGCTTGGAGAGAAATAGAAGAGGCTAAGGTTTGGCTTGAGCTAGCTTGTGAGCTGAGAGTTGATTATACTTGTGCAAGGATTGTTCTTGTGAGAAAAAACATTGTATTCTCATCTTATATTTCTGATTAATGAAATATAGATAGTAGGGGTTTTGAGTTATGGGTTCCCCCAGATACATATTTTGTTATGTGACGTTGATATATCTTCTTCTTTTTCATATTGTTTTCATCGATCTATTGGCTTCCGTTGGTTGAAAGTAGAAGTCGATTTTTGTCATGTGCTTTAGTAAATTGCATGAGCTTGTGAATCTACAGAAAAATCTATACATCTAGCTCAAGAATTTTGCTCTTAGGTAGTGTCCTGCCCTCAACCAACCTCTTGTAACTCTCTCTATCAACTAGAACCAGCCAACCCCCTCTCCTCCCGGATTTTTCCTCTAAATCCCCAGGGAGTAGGGAATAAATATTCTCCCCATCCCTCTAGAAGTTAGGAAATCTTGTGGGTCTTCCCATGAGTTTTCCTTTTCAGATAAAAACAATCTTAATCATAAAATAACAATAATAATAATAATCAATTAAAAAAAAAAAAAAAAAAAAAAAAAAAAAAAAATTTAAATGTGAGTATATCCAACTTCATTAGGTTCTTAGCTAACCTACTATTTACCAATTCCTCGTCAGGTAATTCAATAGTAGTTCTAACTAATTTTTTTTTAGCTAAGGAAACTTGGGGTGTTACAACTATAATCTTGAGCCTAGCTAAAACGCCCACAAGAGGGCCCCTATATTCACTAAGAAAGGCTTCATTATACTAGGTATTTTATTTTACCACATAATTCTCTTTTTACTTTTGCATTAATTCTTATAAAAACATTAACCAAATTTATTTTGTATTGTGGGTTTTTTACAGAAAAATAATCTAGTAACAGAAATATCATCTTTATAAAATAAATAAATAAAATAAATTTATATTCAATTTTTAATTTCATATATATTAAACTTGAAGGAGGATCAAATCATATAAATCCCTTTCAAAATCCTTTTTAAAGTGGATTAGCTTATGGTTTAAGGTATTTAGGAACATGTAAGTCATAAAAACCACTTACAATAAAATCTCATTTAGATGTAAACTCTTGTTAAAATATATTAGCCTATGGTCTAGGTTATCCAAGGTCATATAAGTAATTAAAATCATGTTAGATCTTAGACTTTTTTGATCCATATTGATAATAAGATTGTCTTTCAAATTAATCAAATTGTTTAGATTAGGTCGACGTTTCAAACCAACTAATGTGGTTCATCCTCAGGACAAATGGTTTTGTCTTGAGGATGAACCACATTAGTTGGTTCGAAACATCCACTAAATCTCAACGATATGATTAATCCGAAAGAAATCTTATTGTAATTAAAATCATCCTGATCATATTTTGCGTGAGTTACATTAACCCTCTAAATCTCCAACCTTGATTGTCTTTTAGAGTGAAACCCTAACCTCTAAATCCAATCACTACATGTAATGAAACAATTTTTATTTTCAAAATAAAAATAAACTTTTTTTTTAATTCTTGATCATTCAAATGTTTATGATGGATGTTAAAAAAAACTATTGTATGATTTTTTTATTTAAAAATTTTGATAGTTCTAGGGTTGTGAATCAATTAATGACAGGGTGTTTTGTCTAAGTATTCTTTGTGTAAAGATTGCAGGTTCAAATCCAAAATTATGTCCTCAAGAGAGAGTATATATGGGTTTATAGTGGTAGTTGTTTGAATCAATTTTATGAATACGTAGAAGTTATAGTGGTAGAATCGACTTTGTGTCATCCACACAAAAAAACCCTCTAACGTAGATGTCAATTCCTTTAATTACCAAGAAAACATGATAATAATTAAAAATCTAAAATAATTAAAAATATCTATAATTGATATTTTAAAAATTATAGTTTTGAATTTTCAATTATATTTAATTTAAGATATTGTATTTTTTATTTTATTTTTAGGATATATATACATACACGCACTCCAACTAAATTTATGTTTTTAATTATAATTAAAGTGAGGATATGTATTTATTTTTACTCCAAAGACTAAGGGGGTAAAAATATAACTCCATAATAGCATCCCACCTATGCGAAATTTGGATTAAAACAGAAAGATAAATGATATAAGTTGTCAGGAAACGATAAATGGCATAAGTTTCCAGTAAAAGAATTAATTTCCTGGTAACAGTCAATTAACGGTCTAATATGTTGGGAGTGAATGAGCGCTTTCTCCATGAATGAGCTTTATCTAAAAGAAAATAGCATCTGAGAAAATAACATAGAACAATGGAACCATATTGGCCTGTGATTGGAGATTGTTGTGGAAAAGCTAGTATATTTAGCAAAAACAAAAAGAATATAAAGAAAAGCATGTCACTATGGTGCTTAGGGTTGTCAAAGCCAAGGAAAAAGAATGGCATAGGAGAAAGAGTAGGTTATGTTCACACAAGCTACCCATGTGAGAGTGGAGAAAGAGAAAATATGCCTAAACCAAAGGCAATTTCCAAGGTCAAAGAAAAGAGACTAAAGGATGCATTAGAGGAGTAGTGAGAAATGGTGTGCAAAAGCACCTTGAATCCTAATATTTAGAGCCTGATGAGATGTTGCTACTAAGAAACTGAGAGCTAAGAAAAGTGGTTTAGTGGTTGTTGGGATGGATCTACGTAAGATCAACATTGAGAGTTTAGTCGATGAGAGATCTCAGGGATCTAGTGAGTGCAATTGATGTTGAAAGGCTGCCTCAAGGTGAGACAAGCACAATAGATGATTTCTTAGTGGAGGTTAAGGAATACGTGCAAATTATGGATCAGCACAGGATCGAGATATGTAGAAAGAAAGGTCGCATTACTGCATGGATCAGAGAATGTAGATAGAGTTGATGGTGGCAATGCCTAGGGAAGGATATAACATGTTATGGATAGCCAAAATAGTGCATGAACATTATAGAGTGTTTGTTCCAAGTTGTGAAGCATAGACATAGGAAAGATGTAATCCCCAAGATTGCTTTTAGACTTGTTATTTAGGCATACCAATAGCACATGATGTCATCCATCTCATGCAAAATTAGGATGGAGAATCAAGTTATGAAATGAAACACTTGAATAAATATGAGAGTGGAAGATGTACATGTATGCTAGCTTGAGGTTAGTTTGTTGTCAGACTTGTTATCCCAGCATACATGTTCTATTGCATTGGCATATGGATTTATGCATGATCTAGTTGTGTAATGGACCACTAGAATAGGCACAACAGTGGCATATGTACTCATATGCTAGCTTGAAGTAGGAATGTGAACTTTGAAGATGTGAAATTGTTGATGAACCATGTACGAGAAAAAATTTCCCAGAAAACTAGCAGATATAGTAGTTACCCATGTATTCCAGTGGATGATAACTTTTTTATATGGACTTCAACAAAGATATTGGGAACAAAAAAATATCCCCAAGTCAATTTTAAGGGGGGAATCTCTAGGGCAGTTAGGGTCAACTTAACTTGGTCAAGGATTCAATTGATACATCACTAACTGGTTTCACATTGTTGGTTTACATGGTCCATTAACCCATGGTTTTTCCCATGGCATTTTCATGTAATGTAGCATATTTGAGGGTATGATGATTCCATTGTAAGTTTCCTTTGAGCCATTATAAAGGCATGATTAAAAAGGAGACTGTAAAAATTCCAAAAAGTTTGTCAATTAAATAATAAAAGGCCTTGCTATTTCTTATTGAAAATAGCCCATAAACTTTGTTTCTTGTGAATTTGTTATGGTTTGACTTTGTGTGTCTATTTTATTTTAATATTTCTCTCTTTTTTATAACTATGTTTTGGAATTTGAATAATTATGATACTTGTAAAGTCAAAATCCAAAGAGCAAAAGCATGAAAATTGTGAATACTCACAAGATATTTGACTCTCCTTTGATTTGGGTTGTATAGTTTCAATGACTTTGTAACATAGGCTATGTGAATTTAATGGAGGCTCAAGAGTCTAGCCATTCCATTTAACAAATAGTGTAGTTTTGTTGTTGTGATTGTTTGTGCTAAATGTTTTATTATTGTTTTGTATTTATGCTTGTCTTTAATTGAACCTTGAGATGGTTGTATGTTAACATTGGAATTGAATTTGTTTATAGTAATTTTGGAGAAATTAAATTGCATATATGACATCTCAGAGTTGCAATCTTATTGCATCTAAAAGTGTGTGGCATCATCAATATTTGCTCCCATCATTTGAATATCCAACTTGCATAGTGGCTAGTGGATTTTATGTTTGAAATTGGATCTCATACCCAAAATGGATTTTATGTTTGAAATTGGATCTCATATCCAAAATAAATATTACTAAAAATAGTGTAAATAAGAACACTTAGCAAATGTTATTCAATATAACTAAAATCACTTCTGTTAAATACACGAGCTAAAATTAAATGTTAATTCTTAAACCAAATTATTTCCCAAGAAGAAAGTTGTAGAGAGGTATTGGTAATTTCCTTAAATAAGTTATTGTAGTGGTTTGAGGTATCATAATGCATAAGACAATTATTCTCTCCCCTAATTGATCAATGTAAATAAATTATTTCAAACAACTTAATATTATATCAATTTTATTAAAATGAAATTGAAAAATATTTTGTTATTCCTTAATTTTCAACATCATCCTCTTATTTTGTAATAGCATTTCTCTAATAAAATTGTGTTAGACTTTAGAGCTTTTATTTTGTCCTTTCAATTGTATTTTACATGTCAACTTATTTAACATTGTATATATTAAAATGAAATTAAAAAATATTTTCTTATTTTTTAATTTTCAATGTCATCCTCCCCCAAATGGGGTCATGATTGAGAATAAGGCCGGAGGGGGGGTCGGGGGCTAGTTTTCACCACCCCACTTGGCTAATGAATTAAGGAACGTGGTAGCATGCCCCTAGCAAGGTTAAATGCAAGTTTTTGTGATCATTATGAACCAAATATTCAATCTGATGAAGCGACGACGAAGAGAAAAAGGTGGTCCATTTGTGTGGTTTATGCATGTGGAGTGTGTCAACTATATGAATACTCTCACACTATTAAATTCTTGGGAATACACTATTGAAAATATCAACAAGAAAAGCTAAAAATAGAAATGCTATAAATAGTATTGCTATAGATAGAATTTCAGGTACCAGTGTGGAAAATAGCAACAAAGAATGATAAAATAGAAATGATAAAAATAGCATTACTAAAGATAGCATTTCAGGATAGGTTCCAATTTTAATTAGTC
>APFE030588195.1:0-33037 GCA_000404065.3 Pinus taeda | reverse complement strand
TTCAACAGAGGTCTCATCACAAGGCTCAGATCAAAGTTTGCATTCATGGTATGAGGAAACGAGAAGTAATCCATTAGATGAGCTAAGTTCCAGCGCGCTTGAATTTCAAGATCCTTATGCATTGTTTTTGGAGGCGGATAGAGGATCCATATCATTCAACGGATCTATTTCCAAGTTGTCATGGGAGTTGCCTTTCAGTAGTTCTCTCTTGTTGTTCATAAGTGAGCACTTGTGGAAAATTCGAACAGTAGATGGAATACTTACTTGGTTTCATTGGTTGTTTCATTTCACTTGATCAGGTGATGAATGAAATTGTTAGAATAGGTTTTGATGAATAAGCTCCACTTTGAGCATCATTTCCAGTTTGTCGGTTTTGTTTAAGTATTGAGTCATATTTTAGTTAAGTGAGAGTCAATTTGTGTCGTCCGAGTCATCAGTTTTCAATCATGCATTTTAGTTTGAGTTTTTGACTCCATTGCCCAATGGATGAAGGCACTGTCTGCTCTCCCAGAGATCTGTCGTTCTTGGAACCTCCAAGGAGCTACCATCCCCATTGGAGCCAATGTTAGTGTCAGACTTTGTAGCCTTTCTCCAGCGATCAAATATGCTCTTACAAAGTGGTCTCAGAGTGTCAAGGTCAAATTTTGTCATTTCAGTGAGTCTTCAAGCAAAATTTGGTCACTAGGCATTAGGTCTAGGGTTTGCTTTCACTCCTTTCAAAATTGTCCAAATGGCAATCCATTTCATCATACAGTTGAGTGTATCATCAATTCAGATGGTTGTCATCACCATGTCAAGTTCCATTGGGTCATTTCACACCTTGTTCGTGCTTCAGTTGCACCTAGGTAAGGTCATTTCCCTCTCCTAGGGTTTTGAACGCAATTTCTCTTGGACGGTCAAATCATTAGGAAAACTTGTATCCAGATGTTCATACACCTTCCCCTATCCTTAATATACCTTATCAAACACTTCCCATCACTGAGATCCCCCAAATTCCTCATTTTTGCACAAACCCTAGTTTCTTGCCACGAACATTGGCAAATTGTTTATAGGCAGGCCTGTGTTTCCTTTTGGACCCTCTTCCCCACTTGAATTCTGAGTTCCACTTACCCTGCTTCTAAACTCCCTACTTCCAATTTCTCAAGAATTTGTAAAGCCCCCTTATCCCCCTTCATTTCGCTTCATTCGACAAATCCCTTGTTTCACACATCGGGATAAGTTTCACTCAAAAGATGTTTCAGAGCAATCAAAGATGAATTTGGAAAACTGAAAGAGGTTTTTGTCTAAAACATGCCAAATAATAAAAACCTCCCTCCCTTTTTACACAGGTATCATGGTTTTAGATAAATGTCAAAAATACCATTGCCTCAGGAGAATTGAATGCACCTCTGAAGTGACCTTGGGAAAATCAATATTTCTCCTAGAATGGTTCGCCAAATGACTTTCTTGATGAGTCAAATGATAACTCAACACAAAGAGATTTACCATGAGCTCAATTTGGAGTTGAAGAAGGCATTCAAAAGTTGACTGCAACAGCACTCTGCCTTGAGGCAGCCTCATTTGGCACATTTTGACCAGTCTTGGGAGATATGATTTTTAACAAGGCAAATGAACTCCAAATTGAAAACTTATGGCTGGGTTGGAAAGTAGACTCAAATACCTTCCCAAAGAGATATCTTGCGCCTGATTTCGATACCGGGAAGGCCTCCAAACGCCTCTTACAAAATGCGCTACGCGTTGGGTCTGTGCGCTACGCATATAGGTGTGTGCTACGCACTGGGCCTCACTGGCCAGTGTAAAATAACAAAGGCGCTACGCATATAGGTGTGCACTATGCATTGGGTTCGGGCACTATGCACTCATTCTAGCATGAAATTTATGCGCCCAGATCGTGTCTAATCACCTCCAAAGCTGCAAGTAGGTGTTCTTTGACTGATTCAATCAATTTGATAATTGTTTATAGTTGTTTGAAGAGAAGGAGTTGATGTGTTGGGTGTAGAAAAGTGAAACCCTATGCACATACCAAAATCATTCCTTAGGGTTTTTAAAGACATGTGGGTGGTTTAGTGAATATTTCTCATCCTCTATTGATGAAAACAAGCTCCATGCTCATTTGTAAACCCTAGTCAACATTTCAAAGGGCACACATTATATTTTGTTCATTTGTCAAGCAGTGACCATTTGTGACAATTCATTGAAAACGGAGCATTATTATTATGGCTTAGTTTGTATGATGCTTTGGTAAACATAGAAGAAGTTTTGAGTATGCATTGAAGTTTGGCTCCACCACACCTATATCACTATACATATCACAGACATCTTGATACCAAAGCCATGTGAGACACATATTCAGTTTATGAGCAGGAGGTAGAAGCTGACCGGGAGACTTGGCTCGAGAGGGTCAACATTCACTTAGAGAAGTTTTTGGCAAAGGATAATAGAAATAAAGATATGCTCCGACACATGAAAACGTCATTATTGGGCTCGCATGCATGTTTGCAAAGCGAAAATGAAGATCCTTAAGAGGCGTTTGAGCAAAGCGCTAAAACGATGGAAGAGGCCCGATCCACTTTGACTTTTGGCCGAGGCTTCGTTAGTTGGGCATGATACATGATGGAGGGTCTTCACTCCAAATTTGGGAAAATTCGGAGAAAATTTTGTCGTTTCGAAATTTTTGGCTTGCAAAACAAGTTTTTGGGCTCAACGCGTAGCGCACAGCGTGCTACCCTGAAGATTGGGAGGTCCAAATGACAAATGGCTTGTAGTTTTCGATTTGTCATGAAGAAATACACATGTCCAGCCATTGCCGAAGCATTTCATTGAGATCTGGATGGTCAAAATGTCCAAAAACATCATGAAAACCACCTTGCTGCCACCTTTTCCAACAGCAGGAAGTACCTCTGGGAGAATTCAGTTTTTAGGGGGAAAATGAGCTCCAAATTGACAATTTCCACTTGATTTGGAACGTATACATCCAGGGCTTTCCAACGAGCTATCATGAGCTCAATTTGGATGTCGGGAAGTGCCCCAAAAATAGGCTCAAATGTGCGCTACGCATAGGGATCAAGGGCGCTACGCTTATAGTTTTTGGCCCAGTTTTTCACCTTTAGTTCAGGAATTCGGCTAGTTTTCACCAGTTTCACTCTTTGATGTAATTTTTGACCCAAAATGATGTAATTTTATGTATGTAAGGTAACGTGGCACTTATCTACCTTCTTCTAGATGATTCATTCACAAATTAGCAAGAAATTAATGTAATGAATCAGTGTCCTTCTTTTTAGAGGCAGGTTGTTTGGTCATCTAGATTCTTGCTCCATGTTTAGAATTTGTTCAAACTGCTCCTAGAAGGAGGAGCTTGACCCTTAGAGGTTAGGGAATGAGGATAGCTTGGTCTACATATGTAAATTTTCATTCAGTAGGAGAGGTTGGACTCTTGGGAATAGCTTGAGACTATATTGTACATATCTTATCTGCATTTTGGCAAAAGAAAGGACTAGGGTTTTGCAGCACTATTTGAGATTCATGTGGCTTTATGTGTTGATGGTGTGTTTCTCTCAATACTTGTAAGTTGTGTATGTGTACCATTTTCCTTATTTAATCTTCTGTAATTAAACAAATGAAGTGTTAAGGTAGAATCCATGAACTTGCTATGCTCTGCCTTTAAATTTGTTTAATTTTCTATGTTTTCTTCAGTTTAAGGAGAATCCTTGAGACTTCCTTGCTCTCCTTAGCTCCTCACCAGTCTGATCTATCCATCTCACTTGCTTTAAAGCATCAAAACAATCGCCTATCTTGCCCCAAATAGACCTCTGCAAAAAACTGTGCCTCATCCCTGCACCCAAATTTGCCTTTCCCTTGAATTCAACAAAACCTTTAAAAATAAATTCTAAACTCTTTGTACTTCATACCTAGCCTAAAATTAGTCATCAATTCGGTCATCTCGAGCCTCTTTGATTATCTTTTGCCGAGTTTGACCCGAAGAGAGCCCTCTCCTGTCCTCCTAGGGCTAACTACGAGGATGAGCGTGGTTTGATGTAGCCTTGAGTCTTACCTTATTTCAGCCTAAGGTAGATTTGAGCGCTAACAATGCATATCATTAAATTGATTGAAATTTTAATAATCCATTTTGCTCAATAAGAGTTGTAGAAGTCATTGCAATATTTCATATCGAAGGCACCCCACCTTCACCCTAACACTACCTAGTATTCATGAAAAGCATGCATCAATTTGAAACAATAGTATTCAAATTCAGCTAAAGCGATTCCTTTCCTTTACCCTTTTACCTAGACTTATTTCCTATATTATTTACTTGGTTGTCATCGACAACAGATTCAATTCAAGTGTTTTGAATGGTTCAACTAGTTTATAACACCCTTGTTGTTGCAATACTCAGTAGTTCATGAAATTATCTCAGCCTCATAGATTAGTCATAAATTCATCAACTCAACCATTCATAGATTTCAATGAACACCTCAATTCTAATATGTCCTCATCCATTCTATTCACATGCAATCATTTTCGAGCGTTTATCATTTTCATTTATGCTCACAAGAAATAGTAGAGGCATAAACATACCATAATAATATTGGTAATTATTAATAATGGGTCATTATTTCCCACTTTCCCAGTGGTGTTCCATACAACATGGAATCCATTAAGTAACATCACTGTGTTACCCAAAACATATAAAGTAAATATTTTGTCTTAATACAATTCACACAATCCTCACATTTTTATAGGTTAATCATTTATCTTACTACTATGATGATTCGCAACTAATTACTGACCTATCAAACCAGACATCATCATTATGCCTTTATTTCATTTTCATTTTTTTTATATATTAATAGAAGATAAAATACACACACACACACATCATCCATGCATAATTTCAGTTAATGAAACCTCCTTATGTTATTTTCATTGTTCTCATTTCACTGTCCATTTTATTCATGCAAACCCAACAAATACACCTACATGTTTAGTTATCTTGTTTTTCCTTTTGTTGCCATTTATCTTATGAATAATATTTAATTAGCGTACTCTTGTACTTTTGGTTGAGTTTTATTTAGATCTTATCTAGATCTCCTTTCCTTTCCCACACCCAACAAAACACCATGACCAAACCACAAAAGGAAACAAGAAATAATGAAAACGAATAAAAACACAATATAAACATATGAAAAATATGCCCAGCAACATGGCCATGCTCAAAGTCAATAGAAAAACAACAAGAGAAATCATATTCAGCAATAACAAATAGACATGTAAAACATTCCCATCATTCATTAGTCCACAACAACTCTATCCCTTGATTTCTCAGTGTTTCCATCACCAACATGTACACAACATGCTAAACATGTACTCCTTTCCATAATTTATAACAATCCGAAAATTCTAGTAGCCCTCTAACTAATAAGAAGGGAACTTTTAGTGCCTTGGGGAGCTTGAAGGGATGCTCCCTCATCTCTTTCCATTTTGCATATTGTTATTTCATGTGCTTGGAATTCACATGAACTACTTTTCTTCTTATTTCACTATCTGTACAATCCTTCTTCACATGTTCCTCTGCAAAGTGCCAACATGGAATTTTCTTTCTTTTCTCTACATCCTTATGATGTTCCTTTATGTCCTTGTCATCATCGAATTCCTCTATATCTTCAAAGGTTAATGAGTGTTGCAATAACTCTTTCATGTATGGAAGGTGTTGTAGCAACATTGTATTTATTCGTGCCTGCTCCTTTTTCTTTCTAATGAACCTTTTATTTTATGACTTGCATCTCTTTAGCTCAAGTTGTAAGCCCTTGAATTTTTTTACCATATTAGGGGAATTTCCTGTCTCTTTTTGATGATGTAATTGTTCCTTTCTATGTTTTACCTTTCTTTTTTCCATCATATTATTTCTTGCTACAGTTGGGTCTTCTTATGCACTCTCACACACACCCACCTATTAGTTGTATCAACATAAATAAATTAACTTGTTACCTTACCATGCCAACACCATACATGCTACCTTGATGTATGTTGATCATGTCAACCACATATTCTAAGAATAAAAAGGGAATATCAACATGTTTATATTCATGTCATCAATAAATTTGAAATTGACCTTTTTACCAAGACTAATAGCCATTACATCTGTAATTTAGTATGTCAGTTAGAGAACCACTAGCATATCAAGATCTTCCATTCGTATCCCTTCACAATTATGCTATCAACACAAGAATTAAAAAAAAAACCCTTTAAACTCCACTCTCTGTAACAGAGCTCTAAACTTATCTTCAAAGATCAAGTGGATAGCTTTCGATTTGCATTTCATTTATTCTTGAGCCCATATAGGTTTAGTGTTGAATCATTCTCTAATACCACTTTGTATTTCTCCCTCACACCCCCATAGTGTCCCCAAGCTAAATGGGAAGTGTTAGTTCAAATTTAACCCAACCTCTAAGGTCTCTTATGGAAATGGGGATACAAAAATTTCCTCCTTTCACAAATTTAGTGGAATTAACATTGGATAACACCTTTGCATCCAGCTCTTAAGAAATTTATAGCAATACTAATTTTATCTGAATGAGGCTCCTTGATTAAAATTTATTCCCATTTGATGTTTACGCCCCTTAACCCTTTCCATATCAGGAAGCATCGCCATGTGGAAAACGAGTGCCTATGTGACCTTGCCACATCTCTAATAGCCAAGGTGGCTCTCACCATGTCATCGTGCCATAGTGCCACTACTTCATTATGCCACATCCCTAACGATGTCCTCCTCCAGAATTATTTAGCATGATGTGAACATTCACTTTCACTTGTTGGGGAAATTCCCTTCTAGTTCCCCCATGAGTACGAGACTTTCATTAATAAACATCAAGATTCCCATTCTACATAAGCACATCACTATCCCTCAGAATCTATAAATCTATCTTTGGGACAAACATTTCCTTGTCTCTAAGAAAGACATTTTTCCATCTCCACCTCCTTGGAATGTACTTTCCTCCATTTCGTGGGAGATACATAGTCTCATTTACTGACATGGACTATTTCTCATTGACCACTACACCTTTCTTCAATCATGCCCTCCTCTATAGCACAGGGGCTTCACTCAATGAACCCATGAGAGAGCATGCATGTTTGTGGCATGTGAAACAATACCCTTCATTTGACTACATATTGGAAAATACCTCTAAAAATAAATTTATTTAACCCCCTACCAATATGAAGCCAATAAACCTTTCCAATTTAAAAAAACCCCTACATTCACTCGATATTGTAGGTATCCATTTTTTTATTAATATTTTTTATACCGCTTTATATTTTTTAATTAACTTTAAGCTCCATTTTTTATAAACAACATAACAAAACCCTTTACCCCCTATTATATGCTCAATATATTATGTTATTTATTCCTCAATGTATATCCCCCAATATAAATGCACATAGTAAGGTATTTCTCCCCAGTGACACCCTTATGTTTTACAGAGACTACACATAATCTTGAGTGTGGCACACACAACACTTACTAACACTAATCGATGCCATTAAGCTAAAGATTAACCAAGATGTTGTTGTTAAATGTCACAACATTATCAAGCTCTCCTCCCTTTGTCAATTTCCCAACTCCTTTGAAAATTTAACATGGCATATTCAACACCTGTTATGAACCCATTACTCAGTGAAACTTGGGCTTGAATTTGTGAGGGTTCCGATGACCAAATAAAGTCCTTCTCTAGTTCAAATGTTATCCAAACCATGTTGAAGTTTGGAAATGTCCCGACTCAACATGTGAGGAATTTGCCAATCGGAGTCCCGACTAAACTATTTTGTGTTAATGGCAGTCCTGACTATAATTTTGGTACCAATTTACCCTTCACGAGGTGATGCTCCAATGAATGGAGGTTTCATTTGAGGAAAACAATATTATGTTTTTTGAAAATATGAAAGAAACACAGTGAATACAGCCTACTCTAAATGCAATTTTACCTCTATGCTAATGATGTATATACATGCCTAGGCTTAGATTTATGTTCATGGAAATAAAAAATGGATAGTAAATTTGAGAATTGAAGATTAATTGAAAAACTATTACTAAAAGAATGATTGTAAATACAAGATCTACAAGATTTACAAGAACATCTAAAATGGATTAATCTAACGATATCTACATAAAAAGAAAAGAAACCATTCACAAGATATAAATAGAACAATGGATTTCTTTGAGTTATCCTTCAAGTTAATAAAATATGAATAAACACTATGAAATGAGCTCAAAACAACTTGAAACATCCATACACATATCATTACCAACATGTATGTATGAAGGAGAAAAATTAATAAAATAATTAATAGATTGGAATCAATTAGTATCTCATCCATCAATATATACAAGGAATATGATAAGCACAAATTTCCATCAATATATACAAGGAATATGATAAGCACAAATTTATAAGAATAGAGTTAGAATTTGGGATCAACTTGTGAATAAGTAAAAATAAGTTAAAGAGTTAACATTTCATTGACATTTACCAGCTTCATGTAAGTGTCCCTTGAAATGTACTATCATATATATTGAATTACATACATAAAAAAATTGGTTATTTTGTCCCAAAACTACGACACACAATGATACAAAGGGCTTCAACTAGCCAAGAGCAATATGAAATTGAAATTCATATCACATTATGAAAGGAACAAAACGAGATTGATTTTATAGCATACAGATCAATTTTACCATCAAAATGGCTCAAGGTTACTCCAATAAACATGAAATCAGTCTCTGGTTCAGTGAGCATAAGAAAATACAGGAAACAAAAGTGCCAACTCCGCATTCCTCCACACAATTTATGAACCACTAAATAGAGTTTTTGTTCATTTAATATAGTCATAGTTTATTCTTCAAACCGGATTCCCTCAAACTAAATGGAACTAATTTTAAATGGGCACTGGGCGCCATTGTAGCTGGAGCGAGATTCGATTGGATTTTCATTGGCTATGGGCGCATTCAGAAAATGAGGAAAGAATGGTAGTTGAACATATTCATCTTCAAATTGAGATTATCGTAAAAAGAGCATCGAGCCACAAGCTTTTCCAGGCAAAAATTGTGCCGAATTGGGAGGTACGCACATTAAGTTTCTGACTGAAATTTTGTTTTGAGTGCAGTTCAGAATTCATTTTGCATTGCCATTGTTGAAAACCTTCCAATGCAAGATTCTCGACATCCAAAACATGCCATTAACTACTAGCAAAAAATGGCGCAACAACCCGGTTAAATTGTACGAGTCTCTCGGTCTTTTAGTGTGTGATTTTAATGCTAGAGGATATGCTGGAACTGGTGATAAAAATCCTACTTTGGATCTCCATTTTAGGAAATATGGAAAAGGTATAACGCTTGCTGAAACCTGCAATGAACAGTAGAAAAAAATGTTGGGCATAACGTATTTATGGAGGTGTTTTCTTTGAAAATGCAACGTGTTGGGCCCAAAATATGACAAATTCTGCTAGGTTGGAGGTATCGTTTGATGAGCCGTCGTTTGACAAATTGAAAAATATATTTAACTTGACATTAACGCTTTGCATTAAAAATTTCGATTTATGGCATGACATTTAGAATTATGTAGCATTTTGGTTTATGCTATTTACAATATATGTTAAAATTTTTTGTAATAATATATTTATTATTATGTACCTGACTACTTAAATATATTATTTAAGTATGATCACATATTTTACGATAATGCATATGTTATAATATATGTAGATTATATATATATATATAGATTTTGCAATAAAGATTATGAAATGTCATAAAGAGGCCAAAACAAGACAAAACAATTCGAAGGGAATTCATCAAGCCGTCTTGTTAAGACAACAAAACCAATGGAATACTTTAAAAGGTCTCAAGGTTTACACCAAAGGCTGAAGTCAAGTAAACTTAATATTGGAAAGTTGCTGGAGAGCCCACAACAAGAAATGTGATTGCAAAAAATATAAAATTGTCCATGCAAAGAAAACTAAGAACGACCTTAGCTAGAAAAAGTCTCTTCTTAGATGAATTGTAATAAGGATATTGATAGAAAAACAATATTTGGTGGTAATATAGATTCTTTACCATAAACCAAGAAATAAGGAGAAGCTCCTATCGAGGTCTTATTTGTTATCCTATCAAATGAGATGTCATCTTATGCCTTTATTTCATTTTTCCATGTTTCTCATATTCATAGAAGATAGAATACACACATGCACACACATCATCCATGCATAATTTCAGTTAAGGAAACCTCCTTCTTATGTTATTTTCATTGTTCTCATGTCACTGTCCATTTTATTCATGCAGACCCAACAAATACACCTACATGTTTAGCTATGTTGTTTTTCCTTTTGTTGCCATTTATCTTACGCATAAGATTTAATCAAGGTACTCTTGCACTTTTAGTTGGGTTTTATTTAGATCTTCTCTAGAGCTCCTTTCCTTTCCCACACCCAAGAAAACACCATGACCAAACCACAAAAGGAAACAAGAAATAATGAAAACAAATAAAACCACAATATAAACATATGAAAAATATACCCAGCAACATGGTCATGCTCAAAGTCAATAGAAAAACAACAAGATAAATCATATTCAACAATAACAAATAAAAATGTAAAACATTCCCATCATTCATTAGTCCAAAACAACTCTACCCCTTGATTTCTTAGTGTTTCCATAACCAACATGTGCACAACATGCTAAGCATATTCCTTTCCACAATTTGTAACAATTCCAAAATTCAAGTAGCCCTCTAACTAATCTAAGAAGGTAACTTTAATGCCTTGAAGAGCTTTAAGGGATGCTCCCTCACCTCTTTCCGTTTTGCAGATTGTTATTTCATGTGCTTGGAATTCACATAAACTACTCTTCTTCTTCTTTCACTATCTGTACAATCCTTCTTCAGATGTTCCTCTCTAGAGTGCCAACATGGAATTGGCTTTCTTTTATCTACATCCTTATGATGTTCCTTTCTTTCCTTGTCATGATCAAATTCCTCTATATCTTCAAAGGTTAATGCGTGTTGCAATAACGCTTTCATGTATGGAAGGTTTTGTAGCAACATTGTATTTATTCGTGCCTACTCCTTTTTCTTTCTAATGAACCTTTTATTTTGTGGCTTGCATCTCTTTAGCTCAATTTTCAAGCTCCTAAAATTTTCTACCATATTAGGGGAATTTTCCCTCTTTTTCTGATGATGTAATTGTTCCTTTCTATGTTTTACCTTTCCTTTTTCCATTGTATTATTTCTTGCTACAATTGGGTCTTCTTATGCACTACCACACACACCCAGCTATTAGTTGTGTCAGCATAAATAAATTAACTTGTTACCTTACCATGCCAACACCATCCATGCTATCTTGATGTACGTTGATCATGTCAACCACATATTCTAAGAATAAAAAGGGAATATCAACATGTTTATATTCATGTCATCAATAAATTTGAAATTGACCTTTTTTATCAAGACTAGTAGCCATTACATCTGCAATTTAGTATGCCAATTAGAGAACCACTAGCATATCGGGATCTTCCATTCCTATCCCTTCACAATTATGCTATCAACACAAAAATACAAAACAAAATCTCCCTTTAAACTCCACTCTCTGTAACAGAGCTCTAAACTTATCTTCAAAGTTCAAGTGGATAACTTTCGATTCTCAATTCATTTTTTTCTTGAGCCCATATAGGTTTAGTGTTGAATCATGCTCTAATACCACTTTGTAATTCTCCCTCACAGCCCCTTAGTGCCCCCAAGCCAAATGGGAAGTGTTAGTTCAATTTTAACCCAACCTCTAAGGTCTGTTGTGGAAATGGGGATACAAAAATTCCCTCCTTTCCTAAAGTTAGAGGAATTAACGTTGGATACCACCTTTGCATCCAACTCTCAAGAAATTTACAACAATATTAATTTTATCTCAATGAGACTCCTTGATTAAATCTTATTCCCATTTGATGTTTACGCCACTTAACCCTTTCCATATCAGGGAACATCGCCATGTCGAAAACGAGTGCGTATGTGACCTTGCCACATCTATAATAGCCAAGGTGGTTCTCACCATGTCATCGTGCCATGGTGCCACTACTTCATGATGCCACATCCCTAAGGATGTCCTCCTCCAAAAGTATTTAACATGATGTGAACATTCACTTCCACTTATTGGGGAAATTCCCATCTAGTTTCCCCATCAGCACGAGACTTTCATTAATAAACATCAAGATTCCCATTCTACATGGGCACATCACTATCCCTTGGAATGTATAAATCTATCTCTGGGACAAACATTTCCTTGTCTCTAGGAAAGACATTTTTCCATCTCCATCTCCCTGGAATATACTTTCCTCCATTTTGTGGGACATACATAGTCTCGTTTATTAACATGGACTATTTCTCATTGCGCACTACACGTTTCTTAAATCATGCCCTCCTCTATAGCACAGGGGCTTCACTCAATGAACCCATGATAAATCACGTGTGTTTGTGGCATATGAAACAATACCCTTCATTTGACTGCATATTGGAAAATACCTCTAAAAATAACTTTATTTAACCCCCTACCAATACAAAGCCAATAAACCTTCCCAATATAAAAAACCCCTACATTCACTTGATAGTATAGGTATTCATTTTTTCATTAATATTTTTTATACCGCTTTATTTTTTTCATTAACTTTGAGCTCCATTTTTTATAAACAACATATAAAAACCATTTACCCCCTATTATATGCTAAATATATTATGTTATTTATTCCTCAATGTATATCCCCCAATATGAATGCACATGGTAAGGTATTTCTCCCCCAGTGAAGCCCCCATGCTTTAAAAAGACTACACATAATCTTGAGCTTGGTGCACACAACAATTAATAACACTAATCAATGCCATTACGCTAAAGATTAACTAGGATGTTGGTGTTATATCTGACAAGATAATCAAGTTCTCCTCCCTTTGTCAATTTCCCAACTCCTTTGAAAATTTAACCTGGCATATTCATGAACATCTATGAACCCATTACTCAGTGAAACTCGGGCTTGAATTTGTGAGGATTCCGATGACCAAATAAAGTCCTTCTCTAGTTCAAATGTTATCCAAACCATGTTGAAGTCTAGAAATGTCCCGACTCAACATGTGAGGAATTTCCCGATCGGAATCCTGACTAAACTATTTTGCGTTAATGATAGTCCTGACTATAATTTTGGTACCAATTTACCCTTCACAAGGTGATGCTCCAATGAATGGGGGTATCATTTGAGGAAAACAATATTGTGTTTTTTGAAAATATGAAGGAAGCACAGTGAATACAGCCTACTCTAAATGCAATTCTACCTCTACGCTACTGATGTATATACATGCATAGGCTTAGATTTATGTTAAATAAAAGATGGATAGTAAATTTGATAATTGAAGATTAATTGAAAAACTATTACTAAAAGTATGATTGTAAATACAAGATCTACAAGATATACAACAACATCTAAAATGGATTAATCTAACGATATGTACATGAAAAGAAAAGAAACCATTCACAAGATATAAATTGAACAATGGCTTTCTTTGAGTTATCCTTCAAGTTAATGAAATATGAATAAACAATATGAAATGAGCTCAAAACAACTTGAAACATCCATACACATATCATTACCAACATGTAAGTATGAGGGAGAAAAATTATCAAAATAACTAATAGAATCAAATCGATTACTATCTCATCCATCAATATATGCAAGGAATATGATAAGCACAAATTTATAAGAATAGCTTTAGAAGTTGGGATCAACTTATGAATAAGTAAAAATAAGTTAAAGAGTTAACATTTCGTTGACAGTGACAAGCTTCATATAAGTGTGTTTTCAAATGTACTATCATATATATTGAATTACATGTAAGCAAAATAACGATTATGTAATGTGGAATAAACACTTCAAAAAGAATTGAAAAGTTTAATGCCCAATAAATCATACCTCTGGCCATTGATGCTACTCACACTCCGATACTAGACTTTCCGCTACACTTGAGGCAAACCACTTCCGTTCCTTTTTTAAGCTTCAACCTTTGAACTACAATCTGTCTTTCATTTATCAATGCAATTATAGCTGGTGCTAATTGGATGAATTCGTTTGTGAGAGGATATTTTGTGTGTGATATTTTGTACCAGTTTTATTCCTAAAACCCAAAACAGATTGAAAACTCGAGTGCAAGTTAAATCATCTTGTTGCTTGTTGGGGAATGGATTAAAATCCCAAACGTTTTACACTAAAACAAATAGCTCCACATGTTGGTAAATGAATGTTAATGAGTTTCACTCCCACTCCTTCTGCTACACAACAATTACGTCTACAACACCGCTGAAAGGCTGGAATGGACTAGTTACAAAAGAAATGTAATCGTACCAAACATAAAACTAATGCTTCTCAATGAAAACAAAACTTGAAATCAACAACGCTAAAAATAGAGCAAAAACTACAAAGCCCTTATATTTACAAAAAATTTCCCAAAATTTCTCATCCGTGTGGCACTTCCAAGCTCTGCTCACTCTAACTTGATGGTGTAAGGCTGAAGAGGATTGAGTGGTGAGCTTGGGGACCAAAAAGAAGTATTTATAGCCAAACTTCCAACAAGCTTTTGATGGCTATGTGTCAAGTGTTCCACAGAACTTGGTAGAGAACTACAGAGGGAGTAATGGACCACTCCAGGAGCTCCCAACAAGACATTAATTAACTGCAGTTGGTTTCTGTAATTGAAGGAAACGGTGGCAAATGGTGCCCATAATAAATCGGCGACCGGTGGTTTCCGTAATAATTGACAGCCGTAAGGGAGCTAACATTCTCCCACTTGGTCCATACTTCCAAACTAATGTCTCATCTTAAAACCCATTGATAATCTGTATTAAGTAATAGATACATGAATCATGGTAATATGTCCTCTAATGACGAGTATTATCTTCCATGTACTACTATGTATTTGTTTCTTATTATTATTTATGTGGCAACAATTTCTTAATGAATAAACCCTATGTTTATTCTTGGTCCTACACAGATGAATTTTCTCAAATCAAGTTAAGGTGCACATAAATATGAGGAAAACATCACAATAATTAAGAATTTCATTAAAATAACATTATCCATACAATGAGAAACTACATAATGGAACCAAGTCCCATATTCATTACATGATCCTTGAATTTCAACGGTGACATGCCCTTAGTCAAAGGATCAGTGATCATCAACTCAGTGCTGATGTGCTCAATGACCACTTTGTTTTCTTTAACACGTTCCCTTATAGCTAAATACTTAATGTCAATGTGTTTCTTTTGACTCCCACTTTTGTTGTTTTTAGCCATAAAAATAGCAGTTGAATTGTCGCAATACATTCTCAATGGCTTAGAGATAGAATCCATAATTCTAAGCCTAGAAATGAAACTCTTAAGCCATACACCATGTAAAGTAGCCTCAAAACAAGAGACGAACTCGACTTCCATAGTGGAAGTGGCAATCAAGGTGTGCTTGGCACTCCTCCACGATACAGCTCCACCGACCATCATAAAAATGTATCATGATGTTGATTTGTATGAATCAACACATCCAGCAAAGTCAGAATCCGAGTAGCCAATTACTTCCAAATTGTTCATGTGTTTATACATAATCATGTAGTTTTTGGTTCCTTGAAGGTACCTCAATACTTTCTTTGCAACTCTCCAGTGGTCTAAACCTAGATCACTCTGATATCGTCCCAACATTCCCACAACAAATGCAATGTCAGGTCTTGTGCAAACCTGAGCATACATTAGGCTTTCAACAGCAGGAGCATATGGAATGTTATTCATTTGTTCCCTTTCAAAGTCTTTCTTCAGGAATTGGTTCATATTGAACCTATCACCCTTCACAATGGGAGCAACACTTGGTGAACAATCCTTCACCCAAAATCTCTCTAAAATTTTATTAATAAAGGTTTCCTAAGATAGACCCAATATGCCTCGGAATCTGCCTCTATGGATCTTAATGTCAATGACATAAGATGCCTCAACCATATCCTTCATATCAAAATTTTTAGAGAGGAATTGTTTCACCTCATGCAGAAAACCCTTATCATTGGTTGCTAGCAAAATGTCATCCACATATAAAACAAGAAAATAGATTTTCCTCCCACTGACTTTCAAGGATATACATTGATCCATAATGTTTTCTACAAAACTGAAAAAGAAATTACATTATGGAATTTCAAATACCATTTTCGGGATGCTTGTTTTAAACTGTATAAGGATTTCTTGAGCTTGCAAACCAATTGCTCACCATCACTAGAGGGGAATCCTTCATGTTATTTCATGTAAACCTTCTCCTCTAGATCTCCATTGAGAAATGTCGTTTTCACATCCATTTGTTGCAACTCCAAGTCAAAATGGGCTACTAATGCCATAATAACGCGCAAGGAATATTTCTTAGATACAGGAGAGAAAGTCTCCATGTAGTCGATTCCTTCTTTCTGAGTGAATCCCTTAGCAACAAGTCTTGCCTTGGTATCTCTCAATGTGTTGCCCAATGAGTCTTTCTTTGTCTTAAAGACCCATTTACATCCAATGGCTTTTGCACCATTAGGAAACTCAATAAGATCCCAGACTTTGTTACTCTTGATAGAATTCATCTCTTCCTTCATGGCATCGTACCATAATTTTGATTCTTTGCAACTCATGGCTTGTGAAAAAGACTCGAGATCATTTTCGGCTCCAATGTTGTAGTCAGATTCTTGCATATACACAACATAATCATCAGGAAATACTAATATCTTTGGTCTAATAGATCTTCTTAATGTTGTACCATCATCTTTCTGAGAAGTATGTGGTTCAACTCGTTGTTCAAAAGTTCTTGGCAACTCTTGAACTACTTGATCTACTGCAATATTGCCAGCAGCTTGTGGAGCTTCAAAAATTGGTTGTTCAACACTAGTTTGTACTTAAGGGGTGTTGTGAACAATAACCAATCTATCGCTTGAGGTGGAAGATTGAATTCTGAATGATCCTTCTCAGAAACTATGTTCCTTGTTTGATCACTCCCACTGATCAAGGCATTTTCAAGAAACTTTGCATTTCTTGATTCCACAATCCTAGTGTTGTGAGATGGACAATAAAATTTGTAACCTTTAGACCTTTCAACATATCCAATGAATTACCCACTAATGGTCCTTGGGTCTGGCTTCTTCTCTTGTGGATTATATATTCTCACTTCAGATGGGCATCCCCAAACGCACATCTGTCGCAAACTCGATTTCCAACTTTTCCGTAATTCAAATGGTGTTTTAGGAATAGCCTTGGTTGGAACTCGGTTTGATATATACACTGTCATCTTAAGTGCTTCAGTCCACAAGGATTTAGGAAGATTGGAGCTGCTAAGCATACTCCACACCATGTCCAATAATGTTTAGTTTCTTCTTTCTGCTACACCATTCTGGTCGGGTGAACCATGCATGTTGTATTGGGAAACAATCCCATGCTTTAGAAGAAATTTTGTAAATGGTCCAGGTTTTTGTCCATCTTCTGTGTATCTACCATAATATTCTCCACCTCTATCTGATTTCATGATCTTAATTTGCTTTCCACGTTGTTTCTCTACTTCAGCCTTAAAGATCTTAAAGGCATCTAATGCTTCGTTCTTTTTATGAAGCATATAGAGATACATATATCGTGAGTAATCATCTATAAAAGAGATGAAGTATCTCTGACCATGTGAGTCCATGTCTGGACTACATATATCAGTATGTATGATCTCTAATATGTCTGAACTCCTATTGACACCTTTCTTTGACTTCTTGGTCTGCTTTCCTCTTATGCAATCCACACAAGTCTCAAAATCAGTAAAATCCAAAGTATTAAGTACCCCTTCATTTACCAATCTTTTAATTCTTTCTATGGAGATATGACCTAGTCTCTGGTGCCATAATTTAGAGGAATCTTCATTAATAACACATATTTTAGTGCCAGTGTGAACATGCATTGAATCATAAGTGACATTGCTTTGTAAATTAATGCAGTAAAGACCATTAGACAAAATACCATTCCCAACACAATGAGATTTCTAAAATAAACTGAAGGATGTTTCTGAAAAGTTAAAGGAATATCCAAAAGGTACAATCCTTAAAACTGAAATCAAGTTTCTAGAAAAACTTGGAACATAAAAGTTCTTTTCTAATTCTAAAGCAAATCCACTACTTAAAGTTAAATAGCATGTTCATATAGCTTCCACATGCGAGCCCATCTTGTTTCTTGATAAGATGCTTTGCTCACTTCCCACTAGCTTCCTTAGGTTTTGCAAACCCTGCAAGGAATTCGAAATGTGAATTGTTGATCCAAAATCAATCCACTAGGTATTAATATTGACATTAACCATATTAGATTTATAACAAACAAACGAGATTGGATTACCTTTGTTCGCAAGCCATTTCTGAAATTTGGCACATTCCTTCTTCATGCGTCCCTTCTTTTTACAGAAGAAACACTTGGAATCTTTCTTGATCGGCATGGGGAGGTACTTTACTTTTCCCTTTCTAATTGGCTTGAGATTTTCCTTTTCCTCATGTTACCAGCATTGCACTTTCTCCCAGTTTCATCACTAGTCTCCCTTCCTCTTAAACTCACATGGTCATGAGTTCATTAACTGACCATTTATCCTTATGTGTGTTGTATAAGATTTTGAAGGGTCCATATTGGTGTAGAAGGGTGTTAAGGATGTAGTGCACTAGGAAAGACTCCAATATTTCAACCTCAAGTTTCTTCAATTGAGCCATAGTGTCCCTCATTTGCATGATGTGCTCGCGTACACCTTTCACACTGGTGAGCGTTAGGAATGAGAACTTCATGATTAGGGTGCTTGCTAGTGCCTTGTCTAAAGTGACGAATTGATCATCAATGGCTTTCAACAAGTCTCAGACCTTTTCATGCTAATCAACGGAACCACGAATACTAGCCGAAATTTTAGTCTTAATGAACATCATGCTTAGACGATTAGATCATTCCCATCGTTCATAAAGCGTGATGTCTACTGCAGTGCTAGTATTAGTGAGTCCCGGTGGTTCATCTTTCCTAATAGCATAGTCTATGTCAATCCACTACAAATGAAGGAGAACTCTCTCCTTCCAGACCTTATAGTTATCTCCCTTAAGTTCAGGGATATCACAACGAATTTCAGAGAAACTTGTACGTTGCACAACTGCATAAAATTAGATCACATGCTTATGTTAAATTTGAGACCTAAATAAAATTCCATGCTTTACCAATGTAATTCATGCTTCAAACTGAATCTAATGACATAAAAATTATCTATGGACTAAATTTTCAATTCAATTATTCTTTATGATAGAATTTATCAAAATATTCACTTAATATAATTCTAAAGGGTATATTATGATTATAATTCGATATAAATTCTATCTTTGAACTTTATGATAAAACTATTAATTCATAATTCTTGTGGGTAAGTTATGAATAATTTAATATTTTATCCTAATTATTATATAAATATAATGAAAACAATTATTCTATTTAGTATAATTAATTATAATTAATGTCTAAATATTTATTTATGTGATCTTTAATCAATCATAATATATAATATTATTTAATTAAAGATGTTGTAGCTATTCTCTAATTAATTAAAAATTATATGAATCACTAAACATTATTTTTTTATGCATAAAAATTCGCTTGATGTGAGAATAATGATAATTTGCATAAATAAAACTATAATATTCATGTATAAAATTCAACGATGGATCTACTATACTCATCCAAAATAGCATATTTTAATTTAGAACAAAAGTAATCAATTCATGCAAATTAAATATGAGCATTGCACAACAATTATCCAAATTGTATATAATTAAACCAAATAAACATTATAAGCATAAAAATTGAGCAAAAATTAGACATATTTCCAAATAAATGCCTTAGTTTAGAAAATTCTCAAAATATGACATTTAGCCAAACATGTCTATAAACATCAAGGTAGAGATAAAAATTACTTTGATACCAAATGTAAGCAAAATAATGATTCTATAATACAGAATAGACACTTTAAAAAAAAATCTAAAATTTTAATGCCCAATAAATCATATCTCTAACCATTGATGCTACTCACACTCCCATACCAAAATTTCTGTTATACTGGAGGCAAACCACTTCCCTTCCTTTTTTAAACTTCAATCTTTGAACTACAATCTGTGTTTGATTTATCAATGCAATTATCGCTTATCAATGCAATTATCGCTGGCGCTAAGCAAGATGAATTCGTTTGTGAGAGGATATTCTCTGTGTGAGATTTGGTACCAGTTTTATTCCTAAACCCAAAAGAGATTGAAAACTCGAGTGCAAGTTAAATCACGTTGTAGCTTGTTGGGGAATAGATTAAAGTCCCAAACGTTTTATACTAAAACAAGTAGCTCTACATGTTGGTAAACAAATGTTAATGAGTTCCGCTCCCACTCTTTCTGCTGCACAACAATTACGTCTACAGCACCGCCGAAAGGCTGGAATGGACTAGTTACAGAAGAAATGTAATCGTCCCAAACACAAAACTAAGGCTTCTCCATGAAAACAAAACCTTGAAACCAGCAGTGCAAAAAATAGACCGAAAACTAGAAAGCCCTTAGATTTACAAAAATTCATCCAAAATCTCTCATTCATGTGGCAGTTTCAAGATCTGCTCACTCTAACGTAATGGTGTAAGATTGAAGGGGATTGAGTGGTGAGCTTGGAGACCAAACAGAGATATTTATAGCCAAGCTTTCATCAAACTTTTGATTACTATTTGTCAAGTGTTCGACAAAACATAATAATCGGCGGCCGTAAGTGAACTAACATTACATACATAAGAAATATTGGTTATACAAAAGGCTTCAACCAGTCAATAGCAATATGAAATTGAAATTCATATCACATTATGAAAGGAGCAAAACGAGATTGATTTTATAGCATACAGATCAGTTTTACCATCAAAATGGCCCAAGGTTACTACAATAAACATGAAATCAGTCTCTGGTTCAGTGAGCATAAGAAAGTACAGGAAACAAAAGTGCCAACTGCGCATTCCTCCACACAATTTATGAACCACTAAATAGAGTTTTTGTTCATTTAATATAGTCATAGTTTATTCTTTCAACCCGATTCCCTCAAACTAAATGGAACTAATTTTAAATGGGTACTCGTCGACATTGTAGCTGGAGCGAAATTCGATTGGATTTTCATTGGCTATGCATGCATTCAGCAAATGAGGAAAGAATGGTTGTTGAACATATTCATCTTCAAATTGAGATTATCGTAAAAAGAGCATCGAGCCACAAGCTTTTCCAGGCAAAAATTTTGCGGAATTGGGAGGTACACACATTAAGTTTCTGACTGAAATTTTGTTTTGAATGCAGTTCAGAATTCATTTTACATTCCCATTGTTGAAAACCCTCCAGTTCAAGATTCTCGACATCCAAAACATGCCATTAACTATTAGCATAAAACGGCGCAACAACCCGGTTAAATTGTACGAGTATCTCGCTCTTCTATTGTGTAATTTTAATGCTAGAGGATATGCTGGAACTGGTGATAAAAATCATATTGTGTAATTTTAATGCTAGAGGATATGCTGGAACTGGTGATAAAAATCCTATTTTGGATCTCCATTTTAGGAAATATGGAAAAGGTATAATGCTTACTGAAACCTGCAATGAACAGTGAAAAAATGTTATTCGACCGACGGTATCAAATATTATATTTAATCAAACAATAATGAAAATAACTTGTTTGACTGGCAACTGGGCATAACGTATTTATGGAGGTGTTTTCTTTGAAAATGCAACGTGTTGTGCCCAAAATATGAAAAACTCTGATAGGTTGGAGGTATCGTCTGATGAGCCGTCGTTTGAGAAATTTAAAAATATATTTAACTTGACATCAACCCTTCCCACTAAAAATAGTTTTGAACGTTTATGGCATGACATAATTTCGATTTTTGGTTTTGGCATTAATTAATTTTGAATGTTTTTGGCATTAAATGAATCATCCCATCGAATTAAAATTATTTTGAACGTTTTTGCGTGAGATTTAAAATTATGTAGCATTTTAGTTTATGTTATATGATGATGATGGTGGTTAACGTCACCTGAGACCAAATAATGATCTATCGGATCTAAAAAGACAAATTATTTATTTTGATTTAAGATATATACAATATATACATGTTATGTTAAAAAAAATTGTAATAATATATTTATTATTATGTACATGAATACTTAAATATATTAATTTAGTATGATCATTATTTTACAATAATGTATATGTTATAATATTAATTATATATTTATATATATTATATATATATATATATATATATATATACATTATGCAATAAAGATTATTAAATGTCATAAAGAGGCTAATACAAAACAAAACAATTCGAAGGGAATTCATCAAGCCATCTTACTAAGACAATAAAACCAATGGAATAATTTAAATGGTCTCAAGGTTTACACCAGAGGGTGAAGTCAAGTAAACTGAGTATTGGATAGTTGTTGGAGGAAATGTGATCATAAAAAATATAAAATCGTCCAAGCAAAGAAAACTAAGAATGGCCTTAGCAAAATCTAGCTAGAACAAGGCTCTTCTTAGATGAATTGGAATAAGGATATTGATGGAAAAACAATATTTGGTGGTAATATAGCTTCTTTACCATAAACCAAGAAATAAGGAGAAGCTCCTATCGAGGTCTTATGTGTGATCCTATCAACCCATAAGGCATTAAAAAGTGATTTTTGCCAATTCTTTTGGTTGTCGTCAACAATTTTCGTAATGAATTTTAAAAGGTTTTTATTAGTGGATTCTACAAGACCCTTACCTTATGGGTAATACTTAGCAGAATGTTTATGTTTTATACCCTTTTGAACAACAAAAACTGTAAGTGGAGAAGAAGAAAAATAAGTGCCATTATCGAACAACAAAGTGTTAGGAGGACCAATTATTGGATTGGGTTGGGCTTTACTGCGCACCAAAAAACCCTGAACCATTGGCCCTTTCGGCAATGATCTGCAAGCAGATCACAGTCTCACCCGAAATGACTATCGGTGGATGTAGAACAAGGTTTCCGCAACCTTGAGGAATGATGTGATGTGGTATCTTTGTGTTTTCTTGCACTTAACATTCATAAATTACTTCACATTCATACATTACTTCACCACATTACATTCATCACTTAAAAAATATCATATACATCTATAAAAATTCACTGTACATAAATAAAGTGCAACTATAACAAACTGCTACGCTACAACAAGTAATAAGAAAATAAACACATGAATACATAGATTTTACAGTGGTTCATCCCAATATGGGACTATGTCCACAAGAATTATTGCTTATAATAGATAATTTTGTACAACAAACAGTTCTTAGCTTGCACACTCAGCTGCAGGCAGTCCGCACACTTAGCTGCAGACTCAGGCCTCTACGAACTCAGCTGCGGATCCTTACCTTCCTTCCAACGTACCAACCAAAAAGAAACTACCATAACACAGATCTACATCATAAGATGATGATTTT
The DNA here is from genome assembly GCA_000404065.3 of Pinus taeda. Taxonomy (NCBI): domain Eukaryota; kingdom Viridiplantae; phylum Streptophyta; class Pinopsida; order Pinales; family Pinaceae; genus Pinus; species Pinus taeda. Next base: position 9,445 of record APFE030588195.1, on the reverse strand, counting down.
CTTATTTATTATTCATCCCTATATATATTATTACATCGAGGGATATATCATCGCAATATCATGGTCCATATACTATGGACTCCCCTAATACAAGCTACTATGGTCAAAAACCATTTATCATTTACAAAATAGAACTATTTTACAAAAAGGGAGGGTCTTTGACCCACTCTGGAGCCCATATACCACACGATATGCCTATTGCATGGTTCAATTTGGCACTCCATTGTGTGGTCCACTTCGCGCTCTGTTGCATCTTTTACCCCACACTCTGCTCCCCAAAATGTGGATTCTTCATCAAATTTTAGGCCAAGTTGGGTTTCACCCAACAGGCCTCCCACACTCACATGTGACTCATCGTGAGTCACTTAGCTGCTTTGCGTCTGATTTTGTTGTGATGTTATTGCAGGCCTGGTTGAACTGTTGTAGAGCTTCCATCACCTACTTGTCCTCGCTGTATGCTTCCTCCAACAATGCCTCTCTCAAATTTTTTGTAGCCTTCTACACAAACAATGTTTCCTTTTGTCAAATCTCCTGAAGCTTCTCATCCAGTTCCTTTGGTAATTGGAGTGCCTCATCCTACCAAGGTTGATTCATCTCTATCACAATATTCTCCTCCAACTTCAGTTCCTCAATATTCTTCTGGAGGGCCTTACTCTCATTGATCTTCATGAGCCTCTACGAGATAGGTAAGATCTTCATATATGCCCAAATTTCTTCTAACTACTACTACTTTTGTTGCATTTCTTCTTGTAGTTTTCATACACCTGGATCTTCCTACAGCGAAGTTAAAATTTGTAGACTTTCGTGTAAGAATTTCCCACAGTCTGCTAATGCTACAGAGATGTTGGCCATTATAGTCTTTAGGTGAGCCTCCCTCTGATCCATTACTTCCTCTAGCATAGTTCGTTGTAGCTTCATTTGTAGCTCACTAATCTGCATTTCATAATTAAATTTCACTACGGTAATTTTGTCCTTTTACCCCTTCACTGCAAGGTCGAGCTTCATGACCTTGTCTTCTGTTAGCTGTTCTTCTTGAACATCAAGGTTTGTGATTTCTTTGCATGTTGCTTCCACTGCCTCCTTGATCTTCTAGTGCAACTGCACTATTTGATTACTTTCTTTGATCACCTACTTGAGCTTCTGCCACATTGCATCTTGCTCTTTTTCTACTTGTATATTCAGTTGTGATGTATGTTGTTCGTGTAGCTTTAGTTCTTTAATTATCTCCATGTGCATCTTATGTAGCCTTGCAAATGGTATTGCTACGATGTTCATATTGACATGCTTCCATTCTTTAGCCTATTATTGCAGTTCAGAATAGTCAAATTGTAGGGCTCCTAGACGTATCTGTGCATAGGTGCTATTTTCCTTTCTACTTCAGTTTCTTCCTCTATCTGCACTAGTTGTCTAACCGTTCACGCTAGTATCTTCAATTCTATGACCCGCTCTGTGACACTAGTTAGAAGTCCATCGTAGCGATCTTCTACTCTATTCCATGATTCTGTTTTTGCTTCCTATATCTTACCCCTGATTTGGTCTAAGTCCCCTTTAGTAAGGACCATGAGATCCCCCCTCTTATGGGCCTTCTGCTTCTTCTTTCTCTTTGAGGAAGCTTCGCCCTCTACCTTCCTTTTCTCCGTGGTAGCTTTTTATGTTTCTTCCTTTTCTATCTCCTTGGTCTGCTCATCTCCCCCAAGATGATCCTGCTTACCCTCATCATGCTGCTCTTCCTCCTCTAACTCATGTTCATCCTTCTCCTTATCTTTTCCACTAGCTTCGCCATAGTGCGAAGTGTCGACCTCTTCTTCTTCTGTTGCACTTTTTCATGTTACCTCCAGCGAAGTCATCCATTCTTTGAGCCATTTATGTATCTATGTTGCAAGATCATCTTCAATCACCATATATGGAAAAGCATCTAATTTATTCTTTATATCCCTGTGCACTTATATGTATACTTTGTGAAAATATACTTTGAACTTCGCAAAAAATCTATACTGCTCGTATAATCTTAGCGAGAATCTAGGATGTTGGTTCACTAGCATGTGTAAATCCATGTGATAAAGCACAAAAAATATACGGTTTTCTTGTGCGCATGATGCAATGGTGGTAAAACACATCGAAGCATACCTCATGATTTCACAAGTATCTATAGGCACCTGAGGGAACTACGATTCCTCTGGTTCTCTCCATGCCAACATAGCAATAATTATGATCAACCAAGCATAGTGGAAAGTTGTACATTTCCCCTGGACCTCGCAGTAGACATCAAGGAACTCCTTACATATGTATCTGGCCTAGTCATATTGAACCTTGTTGGGACACTACGTGACTAATGACACCACTAATGCAAGAACTTTGTTCGCGCAACATTTCCTCATAATCTTACCAGCCAATATGTGCACCACGAAGTGAACTGCTTAGTCACTGATCGAATTTATATCATAACCTCTCTTTCCTTTAACCAACCCAAATGTTTTCTTCATATTTTCTGCTATAGCATAGTCCTAATCCTTTTCAATGAACTCCTCCGTGGGGTTCCGTCATTGGTATGGAAACTTGTGATCCTCTAGATCAGCTTAGGGTCTATGGGGATATTATTCCCCAACCATAAATTCCCATCGTGCACTAGCACAAGCCATTTCCTTACAAATGTTTTTCTCCCTAAACTTATGTCAAAGTGCAACACATTCAACATATTTAGAATTCCTGACTGAGTGAACCCATTCACCCATTGTTGTGGCTCTAACCTCATCACTCTATTATCTAGGTAGTGCACCTGTTTCACATACTGGTCTGGTACAAACTGAGGGTACTTCTTCCCATCGTTAAAATCATAATCCATGAACTTGAGCTGTGAAATTTTTCCTTAAACTTCTCATTTAAAGGGTACCTCTTCCAGCAATAAGGGTTTAAATGTGTCATACTTCGTATCTTTTGATTGTTTTATAGGTTTACCATTTGGTTTCCTCGGTAAGATGGAAGGTGGTGGGGGTAATAAAAATATTGTACCACCTTCCTCCACCTATATCTCCTCCACTTCTTATTCTCTATCTTTTACTTGTTCGATCTTTTGTTGAGGTTTAATAGGTTTCTTATCTTGCTTTTTCTTGCTTCTCACTTCCTTAGTCAAATTCTTTCTCGGGAACCTCCTCTATTTTCACAGTGATGATGTTGTAGCTGATGCTAATGCATGTGATGATGTTGTAGCTAATGCTAATGCATGCATTTCAACGGATGTTGCGAGCATACCAATGGTTTCCATTATTCCAAATAATCCCTTCTCATGAAAACTTCACACAATTTCTTCCCAAGATCATTTAGACAACATACACAAAGAAAATTTCTACACTTCTTCGCACTATCTATACTCAAGCTCTCAATTCAGCATAGTTCTTAATTTGTGAGGGTGGCATTTATTTATAACACTTCTCAAATTGTAACCCCATCATTAGATTTGATTTTGTTCAAATTGCGTTCATATTTTCTCACTAATTACATATATGTCCTTATATTTTGCTGATATATCCTCATAAACGCAAGTTTTCATGTATTTTTCCCTTTTGGCGGTAATATTTATGTTTCCCAACGAACTTCAACACATTCCACTCTATAGTGCACATCTTTTCTTACGTCATGTCTCCAACAAACTTCGACATACCCCAGACTGTAGCGAAGTAACTTCCTATGTCGAAGCTCTCTAAAGCGTAGTTTATAGTCCCATGCCCACTTTCAACTGCAGGTGGCACTAACAATTTTCTCTCCTTTTAACTTCGCTAAATGAACTGCACCTTTGTCAGTAATATGCTTGATAACATATGGGCCTAACTAACGCATTTTTAATTTCCTTGGGAACTTCACAAACTTCTTTTCATAGAGGAGAAAAATGTCTCCTACCTGGAACTTATTTTGCTTCATATGCCTATAATGCTAGGCCTTTTCTCTTTCTTTTTTTACTTGCTAATGGAATCCTACTATAAATATGCCTTCTTCCAAAGCAATCAATTGCGATATTATTTCCTCCATTATGTCAGGATCTGCCATATTGGTAAAATATAAAATCCTTAGACTAGGAACAATGTATTCCATGGGCATCATAGTTTCTTTCCCATAAACCAACCTGAAGGGTGTCTCACCTGTCAACTTCTTGCATGTAGTCCTATAATCCCATAATACTACTAGAATTCTAAGGTCCTAGTCCTCTCTATTTACATTTCATACCTTAGTTAGTGCATTCTCCAAAATATTGTTAAATTCTTCCATAGTTCAATTGGCTTGAGGATGATAAGGAGTACCCTTTTGATGATAAACTTGGAATTCCTCAGTGAATGCTTCAATTGTTTTATTCATAAAGTGGGAACCTACATCACTCATCAAAACATTTGGACATCCAAATCTGGACAATATGTATTCAAAAATAAACTTCACAGTAGTCTCCGCATTGCAATCCTTTATTGGTTGTGCTTCACCCCATCTTGTCAAAGAACCCGTTGTAGAAATTATGTACCTCACATTAGTCCTTTTTCCAGGTGGATTGGTAGGTCCAACAAAATCAATAGCCCATTTATCAAAATCCTACAATGTAACTCATGGTATCAGTGGAATCTCATCTCTTCTTGAAGTTTTTTATGTTCTTTGGCACATATCACAAGCTCTGCAATACTCCTTTGCATATCTATGTAGTGTAGGCCACCACAATCTTGCTCTCAAAATATTTTGCACAGTAGTGTTTCCTACCCAATGTCCACCAGTTGCGCCCTCATGAGCTTCTGTTAGAATGATTTTCATTTCATGTTGAGGAACATATCTGCATAGTAACTCATTTAGTCCCATCTTATATAATTGTCCTTCTATCAATGAAAAATTAGTTTCCTTCACCACTAATTATCTCTTCTTATTCATAGCATATTGTGAGGGAGCCATTCTTGTGTTTGAAAACTGAATAATGTCTGCAAAATGATCATCTGCAACTTTGATTGAAAATAAATGTGCATCGGGGAGCTTATCTTCTATACTAGTTGGTTCTTCACTTATGTCAAATCTTGATAAATGGCGGGGTCCTACATTCAATCTCCCTGGTTTAACAATAATTTCAAAGTTGTATTCTTGGAACAATAGTTACCATCTGCAAATATTTCCTCCGAAGACAAGCTTATTAATCAAATAGTTTAATGTAGAATGATCTGTAAACATTTTAAAATGTGATCCAAACAAATAATATCTAAATTTCTACAAAGCATATACCATAGCCAATACTTCTCTTTCTGTAGTTGTGTAATTCTTCTCATCTTTAGATAGTTTCCGACTTGCAAAATCTATAGAATGATCAATTTCTCCTACACCAGGTTGTGCCAATACCACTAATACAAGAAGCATCAACATGTACACGAATTTCCTTATTCCAATAAGGGATACTAGTATAGGATAAGCTACCATATTTTCCTTCAATATGTCAACTCTCTTTTGACATTCTTCATCCCATTAAAAGGTGACATCTTTCTTCAACAATTTTTTCATAGGAGCGAAGCTATCTTATTGTCTTTAGTGGAGTTAAGTTCACAATGATAACAATTTTCACAGGTTCCACCATTAATCCTTGCTTGCAAACAATATGTCCCAACAATATACCATAAGGTACAAAAACTACACACTTCTTTATGTTCATGGAGATTTGATATTGTCTACATGTATCAAGCATAAGTCTTAAAATTCCAATATATTTGCTTAACACCCCAAACAATGTCCAATCATCAAAGTTACCTCAAAAAACTTGTGGATATCTTCTTCAGAAGTTGCAACCACCACTCTAGAAAATATAGCAAGGGCATTTTTTAATCCAGAAGGCATTACTATATATTGATATGAGCCCCATTTTGTAGCGAAGGTAGCCTTATGCCGATCTTCAGGTGTAATCCTAATATGATGATATCTTAAAAATCCATCTATAAATGAATAAAATTCCCAACCTTCTACATTGTCTAATACTTCATTTGTGAAAGGGGTAGGGGAAGGATCATGTAAGAATTCATCATTTAACTTCCTCAAATCAACACAGATCCTAATTTATCCTTGATTTTTTTTTCATGTACCACCATAAGAATTAACCATTCTGATTCTTCCATAGGTTCAATAAATCCTAATACTATCATCTTATCCAACTCAAATTTTACCTTCTCCTTATATTTTAGATTCAATCTATAAGGTCCTTGCTTGATTGGCTTCGCATCAAGCTTAAGGGGTATCTTCATACCTCCTAAATCTCCTACTATACCGTTCATTTCCAAAAACTTGTTGGGAAACAACTCATGATACTCATGAAGTAATTTTGTCACTTTGTTAATTGTTTCTTCATCCCAATAATCTCCTATAGTTGCAAAATTTGATTCCTCTTATGATTTTATATTTACCATCTTTGTCTTTACTAGCTTTGTTATATCTGGTATCTTTGGCTTAGGTCCATTTACTTTACAGTGTCCTTCTAATTCTTCTATTTCAATGTTGTGAGGATATTATTATTCTCTAATAAGGTTGTATAATTTTAGTGCATGTTCCATCTACGCAACCCAATGAGGTTGTTGCCACGTCTTTCGAGCTAAATTCTCAAAAATCTTCTTCTTAATTGTCTGACAGGTTGAATCTATGTATGGACAATCATATTCAAAGCTAAATGTAAATATAAACCCATCAACCATATCTACCCATCTCACAGTATCATGTCAAAGCTTTGTTTCTAAGCACTAGGTCTGAGGAATTTTCTCCAATGTATGAATGAACCCATGTACCCATTCTTGTTGTGGAATATCCTTCCATGTTGTAGTACATAACCAAATATGCTCCATGGGACTAGTTTTACCATCATATTTGAACTCCATTTTTGTGTTTACTGACAAAATATTATCCACATAAACCTTCGACATTCCTACCAACCTTCTATATTCTTCTTATGTGTACCCCACCATCTAACAAGAGTAGCTTTTAGGGCTATATCGAAAGCTACCAATATTTGACTTTCTAGAACATGTTCTTCATATTCATCAAGAAAAATATTCACATCACCTAAGCCATCATAAGAAGTTAGGTTACATACCTTAGATGTCATGCAACGAACTAATTTAGTAACTCTTTCTGATGAAGTAAAATTATAAGTGCGGACACAAACAAATTCCTCTAGCCCGATAATGGGTCTAGCCACAACAAATACATTCTATGGAATATTTCCTTAGGTTATAACCAATCAAGAGGACCTACCTCTTAGTCTGCTTATCCTTCTTGATGATGTCCTTGCTTGCTCACTTCATTTATCTCTCACTTCTTTCTTCAAGTACATGAAACAAGTAAACAACAACAGACGACAAACGTAATAATAGACAAATTTTAATTCAACCTACTTAACAAGTCAAGAAACATTAAGCCATGAATATGTAAGATAAAAAAACATGTAGGAAATCAACCGATAGTTGCATATATTAATATCAAAGAGAGATTACAACCATTCATCTTGACGTTGTAGTCCTCCTCTGACAAGACCAGGTTCCCACACATTTCTGCTAGCATTCCATGATGGCCTCAATCAACAATAGTTTTAAGGCTCTTCCCTTTAGGCTTCACTCCAAACGAAATCACACTTCTCCCTTACACAACTAAATAGCTACAACTAGTAATATCTTATTGTCTACTCCAAACCAAAATAACATTAGCACACCAATATCAACACTCAACAAAAACTAGCTTGTGCTTGGGAAGAAGGGAGGTTTATATAGGAAAAATGGATGGGAGATGGATCCTCTTCTCATGGGAGAAGGTCTTATCCCTTGAAGTAGTTCCATCATTATAGGGGAAAGGATCCCCAAACTTTCATCCTCGACCCCATCCGGCCAAACCATTTACCAGACTTCCGTTACAAAGCTTCTAGAGTTGGAAGCTTCAACTCCTAATTTAAAAAACTTTCCATAATAGGATCGGCACGACTAGAACAAAGTTCAGTCACTATGGTCAATGCGAGGGATAGTGCTAATATTTGCACATTGGCATGGGGGAGACAAAGATCATTAGCTTCGGTCTTGTAAACTAGGAAAAACAGAGGTTTCAGGGGAAATGGTGCAAAAGAGAATTTATCTGCTCATGAAGAGGGACACAATGGGAGTTTCATCATGAAGGTAAAGCATGCAAGGTTCACTGTAGAGGTCCTCTAGGATCAAGGAACGAGGATTATAGGGACAGTGACAAAATATTGTGTAATAGATGCCCCCTAAAGTGTGAAGGCCAAACTAGAGTGAGGGATGAAATGATTTATAAATTAGTGCAGGGAATCGATCTGCCGTCGGAAAACCTGAAATAAAGTATAGATAGATATACATAGGCTAAGATATCGGTCAAATGATACATGAATCATGGCATGGACGCAGCCATCCAGAGAATGATCATGTAAATGGATCTAGGTATGGGCGCAAGCATTCGTCAAAGAGGATCATAACGAAACCAAGGTATGGTTGCAACCATCCAATAATGAGAAGGATCACATATGATAACTCATGGTCTGGTCGCAGCCAACCATATAAAAGAGACATGCATATCATCATAACCATGTGACATCACTTCGCAACCCAGACTTTATGTGATTTTAGTCAAGGGTCTTACGCTCCAACACAACCCAAACAAAGTACAAATTCTAACATGTGAATAGATGTGTTGACATTGAACATGCTAGAAAGTTGCTTGATTATGAGTCAATGATGCAAAGTTTTAACAAGTGTGAGAGAAACCACCAATAATGAAAATGGTCCTCAAGGTACTATCAACACAATCCATAGAATGAATAGAGGAAATGAAGTCGAACACCCATGAAATCACTCAATCGAAAGCCAATGATGTAAACTTGTCATCGAGTGCGGAGAAGTTTCAATTAGGGCATGCAAGATCTAAGGTATCAGAAAGGAGCCTCTTAGTCAACTTCCCGGATAATCAGTTGAAGTTGAGGGAAAGTGACCTTGTCAAAGGAGGTTGTTACCGAGAATAGTGTCCACTCGGATGCTGCTATTCCCACTAAGATGGGTGGCTATCTTAGAAACAAACAAGTAAAGTCTACTTTCATTTTCCTTTATGAAAATAGACAAGAGGAGAACCAAGAAGACCAACCTTAGTCTTACACTTGATTTCCTCTCCTTCTTGATGGAGCTTCGCCGCTTCTTCTTCGTCTGCCCAGCTTCAAAGAGAACCTATGGAATCACATCAACATACTACTATCGAAGAAACAAAGATCTATATTCATAAATAACACAGGACCAGATGTGTGTTAACCATACAAATGCATATATAAACAAGTACACAAGAATATGGAGGAAAACTATAATAGCTTTATTAAGATGAAAAGTAGCAAGAGGATTACAACCATATGTTCTGACCCAGCATCATCCTCCAACTAGAAAGCCCTTCTTCACCTCAAGCAAAG
>APFE030588190.1:0-47028 GCA_000404065.3 Pinus taeda | reverse complement strand
ACAATACAATACATTATTTTGACAACATTTTTTCATGATCTAGCTGAGGCGGGCATTCCCATGCTCATCTTTATAAATTCATTTTCATGTACATAGGACAGATAATCGTCTGTGTGGCAGAGTGATGATATGGACTCATCATCCTTTGATTTGGATGATCATCTATTCGGGAATGATGTACACTTGATGTCTTTATATTCCTGAATATATCGCAGCCCGGATGGATGAAACTAGATCCGGGGTCTTCAGAACTCGTTCAATCTTCACTCGGAGTACAAGTCGATCCATGTGAAAAATGTTCTGGAGTCGAACATGGAAAGACATCGCCTGATTACAAGCCAATGATGTAAGCTGTTAACAGGAGCGAGAGGAATCACCAATAATGACAATGACCCTTAAGGTACTACAGTACAATTTACATGGTGTGAAAAAGGACTTGGTGTCGAACACCACATAAAATCTCTCGGTCAAAGGCCATTGATGTAAACCTGTAACCAATAGTGAGAAACTTGCCATTGAGGCATGCAAGCTTCAAAGTACTGAAAGGGTTGTTCCTAAGTCAATTTCTTGGATAATGAGCTAATTGTCGACAAGAAGCGACCTGTTGTAGGAGGACCTTAATGAATCCCACATCAACGACATGGAACAAAGAAAATGATTTTGGAGGTGAAAACAAATTGACGATACAATGTTCAGGGTGGTGGTCATGAAGGAATGAAGCATGAATGTATTGCAGTGGGTGAGACACAGGTGAATTGTCTACATGACTTCTCTTGAACATATCGGCGACACTGACGATGGATTGGTAGCGTTAACCCCAAAGATGGATGGTGTGACAGAACAATGGCGATGACCAGTGAATGGAACAACCCAACCCGGCATGGATGCGAAAGGAAAGTGTCATGTTCAAGAGTGACTTGCTACCAATAAAGTTTCTTCTTGTTTTCTTCCCAATTTTCCCTAGTCATTGCTGACCAATACCTCTTTATTTTTGTCAAGCTTGAGGAGGATAACATATCATTTTCTATAATCTGCCCTTTGGGTGAACCTGTCGCTATATTTTAGCGAGTCTAGCGACAGTGAAACTCGTTCTCGTCCATTTGGATGAGTTTGTCGCTATTCGGTTTTAATGAGTTTAACGACAAAGATAACTCGGTCTCTTTCAATTTTAGAGAGTCTGAAAGAAACTAAAAGACTCCAAAGATTCTTTTTCATTGTATAATCCCTTAAGTTCGAAAAAGCATAAAATAATACAAAAGGGATGAATTTTCGATAGTTTTAACGAGCCGAACAAGACAAGCGCTCGATCTTTTTGTGTAATAATCCCTCAAGTACAAAAAGATTAAAATCTAGAGGAGAGATAGCACTTCCGATGCCTTTAACAAGCTGGAGAGGCCAATCACTCGACAATCTTTTCATATTTTATGAGTCAGGTGAAAAGAGCTTAAAGAAGACTCATTTTTGAGGAACGAGTGATGCTTTCAAGTAGCAGCTGATTCCAGGTAAGATTTGGAATTTTCCAATCATGGTAGTGTCACAAGGATGGCTATCAAAATCACTCTTCGCAGATGTTCCTCGAAGGGGTAAACAATCATATGGGGGTGAATGATCAGCTAAAAACAGAGTGGAGGTGATGGCGAGAACACGACCAAGGCTCAAAAGCTGGCGATAAGGCATTCACAATGGTTATTTACCGGTTCATTTTTTAATGAGCTTAAACACTGGGAGAAACACTTGCTCATGACTTACGTTTATTTTTTAACGAGCTTGAACTATGTGCTAAAATTGCTCATGGAGAGTTTATTTTTTAACAAGCTTGAACTCTGCGACAACATTGCTCGCCATGATGGTCATTGATTTTTTGATTTACCCTTAACATTTTGTTCTTTCAAAGATTGTACTACCTGTTCATTTGCTTCACCATACCGATTAGAAATGAAAACATATGCATGATAAATGAGTTAAAACACTAATATTTTACTTGAATTACATGCATAGTAAATTAAAAGTGACTTTTACCTCTCATTTCACCATTTCATTTGAATTTGGTTTGTTGGAGCTCTGGAGGTGCTTTTCCCCCCTGATTTTGACCAGCAGATTCTGGGAGATTCTCTGGACGATTCGCGATGCCGTTCGGACCAGGTAAGAGCTAAAATTGTGTTCTTTCATTACATGCCTTTCATTTTGGATTTTGAGCTTATTTCCTTGTCCTGCTGAGCCCCTGGGGTTTGAAGAACTCGCCCTAAGATCATCGCACCCTTCCTTAGTCGAAAGGTGTGATGCATACTAATATCTCCATTGACTAGTGAGTATGCATCGCTCCTAGTACACTTGTTGGGGTGCAATGGGCGCAGGGAAGAAAAATTTTTCATAGTTTCCTCATGAAATTTTTGCCTATTTTCACCAAATGAAGATCATGATTCTTCCCTTGTTTGTTTTTCAGAGATTCATCAGAGCAAAATGGCTTTCACGTGGTGAGAACATGAGCATGAAGAAGTGGACGTTGTTGCTTTACATGATCCGGGCACAGTAGCTGCATTACGGAACTGTGGCTTGCTGAAGTTTTTTCGTATCTCTAGTAGGAGGCAACAAATCAGTTTGTTGCAGTATTTCCTCAATGCCTGGGATCCTATCAACCAGGTATTCCAGATTAGGGGCAAATCGATCCCCTTGACAGTGGTGGACATCTATTTTCTGACCGGTTTATCGAGGCATGGTTCCCCTCTCTCATTATCAGGCTCCATCCATGGGGGTGAGTCTATGAGAGAGTACATTCGCTGGCATTGCAGAGAGGGATCTCAGACGAGTGCAGACAACAAGATCAACATCCGAGACGTCACTTACCAGCCCTTGTGGACCATTCTGTTTACTTTTGCTAGACTCGCTGGTAGTTATGCTCTTCATATAGCCAACAGATCTTATATGCAATATGCTTTGTAATGCCTTGAACCGAAGGTGTTCAATTGGTGTGATGCACTTCTTTTTGTGATGAAGGAACAATTGACCAAGGTGAAGAGCGGAAAATCCAAGAACTTTGTTTATGTTTCTATTTTGACTGCTTTCGCCTTGGAGAGAATCCCATTGATGCAGCCACAGTATATTTCACTTGGCCTACCTCCACCGACCGAGCCACAGATGCAGAGATGGGTTGATCTCGTGTCTCGGCACGCTGGACGAACCCAGATTTATTTTTCTAAGACCTTCTTCGAGTGGTTTGACCATCAAGAGATGGTCTATGCTGGTATGGATTTCTGAGGTGATCTGGATTTGGTGTTGCTGGTTGGTGAGCAGTGGGGTGCCATGGGTAATTTTCTTTTGACCATATCTCTGTTCATTGTTGTTTATAATGTTCTTATATTCTTATGATCATGACTAATCAAAACTCATGTGCTCATGCAGATGTTGGCCCAGTTCGACCAGCAATACATCGTAGAGACCCAGCGGCCACTCCAGTAGGAGAAGCTGTTGGGAGTGCTATCCTTCACAACCTTGATGTGGATGAGACTCTTTCGGCACTACAGGACCAGATTGAGGGTCTTACCCTTGGTATCCCGGACGTGAGGACCGATGAGCTACCTTTGTGGTTGCAGCGACATACCGCTAGAGTTCCGAGTCGATGGACTAGGCTCTTACGCATGATTGCATAGGCGGTGACTTGTTATCACCAGCACCATTAGGCTAGGGTTCCCCCTAGCATTTTTGAGTTTTGGGTCATTTGACCAATTTTGTCTTGATTACAGAACATTATGTACAAAATATAAACAATTATGGAATATATTTTTGATTTTCGAAGCTTTATTTTGGTTCAGTTACATAATCCTACTGCATATATTGACGTGATGCTTCATTTTATAAATGTTGCAAATGTCTATATAACACATAATTTGCCAATGAGTCTGTTAATGTGTCTAAACTTCTAGAAATATGTTGATATTGGATGAAATTGAACTATCTTTCCAAAATTCTGACCCTTAGGAACATGCGATAGATAGCTGGATTTCGTACAACATAGATGCCGGTGAGTTGTAGAATGACGAGTTGTGAGTCTAGCCTGACGACAAGTCGGCATATGCCATGTGTGATGGCATCAAAAAGGAGTTCTATCAATGCGTTGTACTCAGCGATATTGTTCGTAGACCGACCAATACACACTCCTCTGAAACTTACTAACTCGTCGTTGGGATTGAAAATGGCCCATGCCGCAGAAGATAGGTTATGCGAACTATGACTTGCTCAGTTGGCATATCCAACGAATGATTCCAGTAGGTTCGACATCTACAACGAATGCAAAAAGAGGATTACTTAACCAAATTAAATGCTCTTGGCAAAAGCAAAAATGTAACAAAAGCACGAGGATTACTATGCGAAATCAAGCATAGTAACGCTTGAGGTACAACCCGTTGCGAGGTTGCGCCAGTGGAATCCCATCATAGTACATCAACTCATATGCTCCTTTTGCTAATACTCATTTAAAAATATAGGGACCCATCCATAACGATTTGAATTTCCCTGCTCCCAATTTATCGGATTCCTAGTCATAAAGTAAAACTAGGTCACCTTCTGAGAAGACGTGAGGTTTGACATTCTTGTCGAATTGTGCTTTGACTCATTTCTTATGAGCCTCGTTTGCTGAAGCTGCATCATGATGGGTTTCATCCAAATGGATTAGTTCCAAGAAATGAGCCTCTTCTTCTAAGGTTCTAGGGAGAAGGTCGACTGCGAGTTTGAGGGACGAGATTTCACATTGAATAGGTAAGATTGCTTCTAGACCATACACCAATTGAAAAGGTGTGAATTTGGTTGCATTTCTTACCGATGTCCGGTATGCCCCCAAGGCTGAGTACAGCATTAGGTGCCAATCCCGTTTGTGGACTCCGATCATCCTTTGCAGCATGCGCTTTAGGACTTTGTTGATTACTTCAACCTATCCATTAGCTTGTGGATAGTACGAAGTAGAGCTGTCGTGGGACAGTCCTAATTTGATAGCCAATTCAACCATCATGTGATTACGAAAATACGATCCATGATCTGTGACTATGGCTTGTTGAATACCGAATCTAGAGACTACGTGATTGATAAAGAAAAGGGAAGTTGTTTCGCCGTTGTTGTTTAATGTAGGCATCGCCTCAACCCATTTCATAAAATAGTCTACCGGAACTATTATGTACCCATGCCCCCCGGTCGAGGTGGGGTTACATGTCATGAAATCTATGCCCCATTTGGAAAATGGCCCAACAGCTACTACTAGTTGCAGCGGTGCGGGTGGTCTTCTGGTTTTGCTATCGAAAATTTGGCAAGCATGACAACTTCTAACTGTGGTTATGCAATCTTTGAACATTGTTGGCCAGAAGTATCCTACTCGTAAATTGTTTTGCGCCGTAGCATAACCAGATTGATGCCCCCCACACGCGCCTGTCATTCAGGACATTTTCAGCCTCCTCAAGGGTGAGGCACCTCCGCAGAACTGTATCGATACCACGACAGTAAAGAGTATCACCGACGATCACGTAGTATTTTACTTGATATCGAATACATTGTTGTTCAGAGCATGAGGTATTAGACCTGTATGTTCGTGTCTGGAGATAAACGATTATATCTCCGTACCACAAATTGCTTGAAGATATCAAAAACAAATTTTCATCCACGATTGATTCTTCGGATGTGGCATCATTGGACGATGATGGGAGGTTGCATAGTAACTCCGCGAATACCAGGGCTTTCTTTGATTTCGATTTTTGAATTCCAAATCAAACTCTTGTAGAATTTCTATCCATTTTGAATACTTGCCCCCCAGCAACTGTCGTGACAATATATAAGTCATGGGGTTTCAATCTGATAAAATGGTAGTTTTCCTGAAGAGGATGTAGTGTCAAAATCTCTGTATCACTTCAACAGATGCGAGGGTGAGCTTTTCAATGTAGGAGTATTTCATTTCCGTATCATTTAAGTTTCGGCTTAAATAATATATAGGATGTTCAATTCCATTGTCTTCTTGAACTAAAACCATTGTTATGGTTGTATCTGCTGCAGCCAGATACAGGTTAATGTCTTTTTGATAATGAGGAGCATACATTAATTACGCTTGTATTAGAGATTTCTTTAAAGCATCAAATGAAGGGTACATCCTTTTTCAAAAGACGAGTATAACCTTTAGCTAGTTTGGCATAATTTGGAATGAACCTCCTGAGGAAGTTTGCTTTCCCTTGGAGTTTCTGAATCTGAAGCAGGTTTGAAGGTGGAGGCAGATCGATGATTGCCTGAACCTTGCAAGGGTCAAGACGAATCCCATCCTTTGAGACAACGAAGCCAAGCAAACGACCAAAACTGACACAAAAAACACATTTGTGAGGATTGAGTCTTATCTTGTAGTGTTGGCAACATAGAAATATTGCTCTCAAATGGCGTGGATGATCAGTCCACTTTTGTGAATGAGCTGGGAGATCGTCGAGATAAGGTTGAACGATGTTTTTGATGAAATGGAAAGCATAGTTCATTTCTCTCTGAAAAGTTGTCCCTGCGTTCTTCGAACCAAAGGGTAGCTTGCGATAAGTGAATGTGCCCCATGGACAAATGAATGCAGTCTTTGACTAGTACTGTGGGCGGATATTTGTTTGATTATACCCAAAAAACCCATCCATAAATGAAAAGATTTCGCATCCAGCGCATTCATCAATTATCTGGTCGATAAAGGGTGTAGGGTAGTTGTCTTTTAGACAAGCTTGATTTACATCCCTGTAATCGATGCACACTCTAATCGTTCCTTGTTTTTTCATCACGGGAACAATATTAGATACACAATCGGTTAGAGGAACGGGGTAAATGAAACCAGTAAGAAGGAGTTTCTCAATTTCCGCCTTGATGGCAACGACTTTCTTGGGGTGCACCTGCCTTAGCCGCTGTCGTATCGGTTTGACATCTGGATACATCTTAATTTCGTGTTCAACTGTGCTCGAGTCGATACCTAGCATTTCATCATATGACCAAGCAAAGACATCTCTAAAATCGCGAAAGAGAGTGCTATATATTTCCAGTTCGGAATGTTAGCCTCCTGCTGCAGCAGGTTACTCATATTTCATGATTGACATTTTTACAGACCAAATATGTCATAATTTGCATGCTACAATGCTCCATATTTGCTAAACAGTCACCAAGCAAAGAAGGCTACTCAGAGTTCATCTAACTGCTTTCCAAATTTTGAGAAGTTATTCCAGTTTTGTACAATTTTCGGCTAAAGGGAGGTCCAAACAGCTTAATCTTGGTCTCCCTAGGTTTCAATTTCCTGTTTTAGAATATAGAGGATGAAAATATGTCCAAACAGCTTAATCTTGGTAGATTCTTAGATAGGTAGAGAATCAAAGGAGCCCAACTGCTTAATCTGGGCCCTTGGAAAGAAAAAGGGTAGTTTGTAGATAGGAAGGTATCAAAAAGAAAAAATTGAAATGATGGGTCTGCAAGTCTAAGTTCACCCAGACCAAAAGAAGAAAAAATGTTAGGTAAGTAGGCTGGGTAGGTAGTTTTGAGGTTGCAGAATCTTGATTGCTGATCAGTTCCATGTTTTCAGGGTGTCATCTCTACTCAAGACACAATCACCAGGCAGTTTTATGTGAAAGAGCTCAGAACAGGCAGGTCTTCGCCCAAGCTAATGACATGAAAATGATGAAACTAAGAGATATCAAGTAGAATCCATACTATCTCTATAAGGTTCTATCTCCCCTTTTCAAGCCTAAGATTTCTGAAACTTAGCACTTTCTTGCCATCGCCATATTAACTACTGACATTATTATTTAACTCCCTATATTTTCCCTATCCCCATACTAAAACTATGTAGATAATCCCCTTATGTAAATATCCCCTCCCCCTGTTTGAAATATAACCATAAATACTTCACTGGGAAATACTAAGTCACCTGGACTTTAGTAAGAACCCTCCCTCGGCAAGAATTCCCACTATCCTAACTATTTCCTCCATTCCCAAAATGGGAATGCAATGATTTTTCATCTCTTGATATAAAATAATGTGATAATCATCGAACATTAACAATTGCTATGGCCTACAGGAATCCTTATTTGAAATATGAGTTTTAAGTATTGACCGAGTATGAAGGCATATTCCAGAAGTTATTCTTGATTTCTTGGAGGCAAAGCTTCCAGTATTGATTAATCTAACCCATGTTTAACTTGGAAAATGTTAAATTAGGTTCGATAACAATCGTTATGCTGCACCAAGACAAATATTTCCAAAACCTTCACAGTAGTTTTCCTAAATTTCAATGTTGGAGTAGAGTATTGATGGAGGAGTCTGAAGGAATATTCCAGAAGTTATACTTGATTTTTTCGAGGAAAAACTTCATGTATTGATTAATTTAACCCACATTCAACTTGGAAAATGTTAAATTAGGTTTCGATAACAATGGATATGATGCACCAAAACAGATATTTCCAAAACCTCTATAATAATTTTCATAAATTTCAGTACTGTAGTAAACATATTTTAATGGGACCCTACCCTAACTACCTATTACATATCATTTATTTGGATTTCATGGATGATTTGTTTTGATGTGTGGTTTTAAGGCACGGTACTGTGGTCTGATTGATTTGAGGACAAGTGTCCTAGTCTTGGGGCTCGCTCCTCCCGCCTCTTCCTGTACCCAAGAAACTCTAGCTCGCCTCATTCCACTATTGCTCTGGTGAGTGTTTCCGCTGTGTCTCAGGTCGCTACTCCTCAGGGTTTCGCTTACACACTCGACAATGTCCTCTATTCTGCACCCTATTCTGAAGTTTCAAGATCCCTGGTCTCAATCGTGGGTTTCTGTTTATTCGACTTTGGTTATGGCCTTGGGTCTTTGTTGTTCTCTGGATTCGATTATGCTACTAGTTTTTAGATGTTCGCCTCGTTGTTTGACTGTAAATTTGGTTTTTTTCTATAGGTCATGGTTGTGGGGCAGCTCGACTCTCAATGTTATTCCAAGAGGATCTAAATAGAGGTAAGCTCTCTCCCTCCATGTCTTAACATTCTGCCTCGTTTTCGACTATCGTTGACTGTTCTTGCTCCAGGCAAGTAGTGGGCACTCTGCCACTGTGGCCTTGGCTCACAGCTTCCTTCCTCTGTTAGCAAAACTTGTCTCTGGTAAGTGAGCTTTCCCTAACCCTTGGCTCTATCTTCGATTTTCTTGTTTTGCAACTCTGTCTCTTGGTTGTTGATGGCTTCGTTTGGGTGGTCGTGACAGGAAATGGAGCTGGGCTCATTGTTGGCTGGTTGTGTGCCCTAACAAATACACAAGTATCGGGTAGGGTCGTACCTTGTTGTTCCTTTGTCGATTTGTTTAAAGGGTTATGCTTCTTGCTTGGTCTATTTTCGAGGGTAGTGGCTTCGGCCTCCCTAGTTTGTAGCCTGTAATTTATGCCTTCAGGCTATTGTTGTATATGCAACTGTATTTATGTTTTTCGGAGACTGTGCTCATGTTGGTCAAGTTGGAAACTCAAAGTTTTGTTTGGCACTATTGTACATGACCTCTATCCTATAACTTAGTAGTATTTTTGGGCAGCTGTATCTTGGACTATAGGTATTTCATATCGATATAATACACAATTATTTCTTTTTTATTAGGAAACCTCAAAATCGGTTTTTCAGTGATCTTCTTCTTCAATATTTGGAAGCTCTTCTTTGCAGCTTCAGTCCAATGGAAATGTTGACTTGCCTTCTTGATGGTATCCAACATGGGTGCACAGATTCCACTAAAATTCTTTATAAACTTTCGATAGAAACTTACCAACCCGTGAAAACTTCAAACTTCGAACAAACTCTTAGGGGATGGCTAGCTGATTATAGCTACAAATTTTTCTAGGTCCATTTTCAGCTCATTTTCTACAATCACAAAACCCAAATAAACTAACTCCTTCTACTGTAACTTCTCCAAAACATATCTAACGTGTCGAAAATGTTCTTCCTTGGTTTTGCTAAAACTCAGTTTATCATCAAGATATACAATCACGAATTTTCCAATGAACTCCTTCAACATCTCGTTCATTAGGCGCATGAAGGTGCTAGGGGCGTTACTCAATCCAAATGGCATCACCAGCCATTCATATAGACCTTCATTGGTTTTGAAAGATGTTTTCCATTCATCCCCTTCTCTTATTCTAATCTGGTGGTATCCTCTCTTTAGATCTATCTTCGAAAAATATGTTGCTCCACTCAAGCAGTCCATCATGTCATCCATTCGTGGCAATGGAAACTTGTACCTGATAGTAATTTTATTTATTTCTCTTGAATCTGTACACATCTGCCACTCGCCTCCTTTCTTGGGAGCTAAAACTGTCGAAACTACACAATGACTTAAACTTTCCCGTATCAATCCTTTGTCCAACAATTCGTGTACCTACTTCCTAATTTCTTCGTTGTCCTTAGGACTCATCTAGTAAGCAACTTTGTTTGGTAAACTAGCTCCAGGGATGAAATCTATGCGATGACTAATACTTTGCTTTGGTGGTAATTTATCCAGTAAATCAACCACCACAATGTCGCTGAATTCCTGCAACAAATCCTGGATTTCTTCAGGTAAGCCAGAAATTTCACTGTGCAACAACATTGTTCTCGTTCTCCTTAGAACGACATACTTTATCTCATTATCTTCAATCTGTTTTAAAAATTCTTTTCCTCCTATGAGTAGCTCTTTTGTCCCACTAGTTTCTGTTGTTTCTTCTTCCTTGATGGGTACTAGGGTATGCTTAATCCCATCCCTGACAAACTTGTAACAATTTTTTTTTCTGTCATGAACAAGTTTTCTGTCATACTGCCATGGTCTACCTAGCATAATATGACACACATCCATGGGCATGATGTCACAAATCACCTTGTCCCTATACTTGCCGATATAGAACTCCACCTCACACTACTCATCAACTAGTATTTGATGTCCTTTCTGTAACCAAGACACCATGTAGGGAGTTGGGTGCTTCAACCTTTTCAAACCCAATTTCTCCTACATCTCTGTTGCAACTAGATTATCAGTGCTTCCACTGTCTATAATCAGTTTACAAAATTTTCCATGTGACTTTCACACAATTTGGAATAATGCCTTTCTCTGGGTTTGTTCAATTGTCTCCTTTATCGGTTTCAATGGTACCTTATTTAAGACTAAGGCCTCTCCTATCTCTGGTACATTGTCTACCTCTTGCGGTGGTGTTTCTGCTTCCTCTGTTTGAGCAACATATGCTCCTCTTTGTCCAGTCTGTTCACCTTCTGGACACTCAAAGGACCTGTGCCCCCACTTGTGGCACTTGTAACACTGGTAGGCAACCCCTCTGCCTCTGCCATTACCCCTTCCTCTTTGGGATGGCCTTCATCCCCTTGTGCTACCTTCCCTTTATGTTGTCCCTGAGGTCTTTGAACTGCTGCCTTCCTCACTGTTGTTGGCAATCCTTCCTCTGCCAAAGGATTGTCCTTTACACGTCCTCTTCTGGCATTCTGCTTCCTTCCTCTATGATTTTTGGCGAAAGAGTATTTATCTCGTCTAATATCTCCAGCCTTAGGCCATTGACAAACCTTGTTGTCTTTTTTGGGGTGTCTTCAATGTAAACTACTCTCAGATTCACCCAATAAAATTCCTCAGTATATTCTTTCACTGTCATTCCTCTCTGTTTCAAATTCTACACCTGCCGATACAGAGAAATGTGGTAATCTTTGGGCAAAAACTTACCCTTCATTTTGGCAACCATTCTGGCCCACTTTTTAATGGGTAACTTATTTAATCTTATCCCCCCTACTTGGACACTATCCCACCATAAGGCTGCATGTCCTTTCAAATTAGTGGCAGTGAATTTAACTTTTCTATCTGCGTTGATTTCCTCACATTTGAAGTATTTGTCTAACTCACCAATCCAGTCCAACAGCACTTTTGTGGACAAATTTCCATCATAGTTTGAAATCTTGGGCTTTCGTTTACTGCTAGCCAATAAAACTGACCTTAACAATCTGATTTCAAGTCCTTCCTCATTTGATCCATCTGTCGTAACTCCAACTTCTTCCTCACTGACATCTCCTACGTCCAAATCTCTTCTTCTTCCTTCTTCCATTGTTGCCAAGTGGGCATTGAGGATCCTAATCTCTTCCCTCAATCCTTCATCTACTACTCTTTGAATAGCTCCTCCCTGACCTCTTCTTTCGACTTCCATTATATAAGATAAAAACAAATTAATCTAACTTGCTTTGATGCCAAAAATTGATGGGACCCTACCCTCATTACCTACGGCATATCATTTATTTGGATTTTGTGGATGATTTCTTTCAATGTGTGGTTTTAAGGCTCGGCACTATGATTTGATTGATTTGAGGACAAGTGTCCTAGTCTTGGGGCTCGCTCCTCCCGCCTCCTACTGTACCCAAGAAACCTTAGCTCGCCTCATTCCGCTATTGCTCCAGTCTTCTGTTGCGCCATCAAGGTGAGTGTTTCCACTCTATCTCAAGTCACTACTCCTCAGGGTTTTGCTTACACACTCGACAATATACCCTGTTCTGCACCCTGTTCTGAAGTTTTAGGACCTGTGGTATAAGTCGTGGGTTTCTGTTTATTCTTCTCTCATTATGGTCTTGGGTCCTTGTTGTTCTCTGGTTTCGATTATGCTACTAGTTTCCAAATGTCCACCTCTTTGTTTAACTGTAAATTTTGTTTTTTTCTTGTAGGTCATGGTTGTGGGGCAGCTTGACTCTCAGTGTTATTCTAAGAGGATCTAAACAAAGGTAAGCTCTCTCCCTCCATGTTTTAACATTATGCCTCATTTTCGACTATCATTGACTGTTCTTGCTCCTGGAAAGCAGTGGACACTCTGCGACTATGGCCTTGGCCCACAGCTTCCTTCCTCCATTAACAAAACTCGGCTCTGGTAAGTGAGCCCTCCCTAACCCTTGGCTCTGTCTTCAGTTTTCTTGTTTCATGACTCCATCTCTTGGTTGTTGATGGCTTTTTTTTGGTGGTTGTGACACGAAATGGAGCTGGGCTAACTGTTGGCTGGTCGTGTGCCCTGACACCTACGCAACTATTAGGTAGGTTCGCACCTTGTTGTTTCTCTGTCGATTTGTTTGAAGGGTTATGCTTCTTGCTTGGTCTATTTTCGAGGGCAGTGGCTTCGGCCTCCCTTTTCCGTAGCCTGTAATTTATGTCTCCAATTTGTTGTTGGACTTGCGACTATATTTATGTTTTTAGGAGACTGTGTTCATGTTGGTCCTGTGCGAAACTCAAAGTTTTGTTTGGCACTATTGTACAGGACCTCTATTCTGTAACTTAGCCATATTTTTGGGCAGTTGTATCTTGGAGTGTAGGTATTCGATATCGATATATATTTACACACTGATTTCTTTTCTATAATTAAATAGTAAAGGGAAAGGTTATGAGTTCTATGGGTACCTGTAGGGATTTGTATATTTCGTTGACAATGATTTACTTGATTCTTTTGCAAGCTCACTCCGTTGTTTTGTTGAACCTGTCCGCGTACTTTTTTTGCTCCTGAGTTAGTTATTCATTCTCTCTCTTCGTTATAAAATGGATAAATGATCTTTGTTAAGTTAGGAAGAAAATAATTAGGGTGCAATATATGGATTCTGACTTTCTTGTTTTTCTTCAAAATGATTTCATGCTTGTTTCTATTTAGTACTATGATGATGATTACAGTAGCTGTTTCCTCCTTTTTTGTATAGATCAGTCTACAGTTATTGAACTGTGCATTTAGTTATTCTTTGATAACTATTCTTTCTTAACTATACTAAAAAAGTAACTTTTAAACAAAAATAAAAAGAACGTAAACAAAAACAAATAGTGGGTTGAGACATAAGGTCCTAAATGCCGTCACTAGAAATTTAAATAATAATAATAAAAAAACTAACTGAAACTCATTCTGTTTGCAAAGACAAACACTCCAGCCATGACCTCCCTTAGCTCTTGCATCATATTTGTAAATTAAAATATACTACATGAATAGCAAGTATTATCCTTGTTGTAATAAACAGCTCCTTAAAAAATAAATGTCAAACGAAAAGCATACAATGCCAAGAAAGATATTTCCAAAAGCTCTGTTGGCCTGAATGAAAAGTCCAAAGAAACCATGGAAATCTATAACAATAAGCATCATTTGTTCTTGCAACTTCGATAGGGTGAGTGATTAGATTTGCAACACGCCAGTTTCAACGGTGATTTCCACATGGTAAAATTTCTGGTTAATTTTAGTCAAAACATGCCATGAACATCAACACTCTTAATACTACAATACATCAATGGAGACACAGACAAAGATTGTTGACTTCTAAGTTAGAATATTAACTATGAACTTATTAGGCATAGCATACTTAGCACTGTATAATTTAGCACTAAATACATGTAAAAGCATTTTAAAAACCAAAATACCATAATACTTTAAATAGGTTAATAAGACATTTCAATGACTTATTAAGTTTATTAAATTTCTAATTAATTTGTGAATATTTTTTTCAGGTAAAAAAAATTATATATATTATTTTTTGTGTTTTAGAAAAATATGAGTTATTTCAAATTTTTCAAAAAGACTAAAATTGCATAATATTGCTTTGAATATGCTTTGTTTTTAAGTATATTTATTGTTCAACCAGCATTGTGTTGAAGATACTTATAGTTTTTTGGTAAATTTTTTGAAATATTTTATTAATATAAAGATATGTTAAAAGTGAGAACTTGCTCATGAGTATCTAGATTAGAAAAAACTTCATACAATTATATAAAAGCCTTTTACAGCTGGTTAGATTCTTTTCCTATCCGACATTAAAACTAATTCCACTTAAATCAACATAAAAATTATAAAAAAACTAAACCTAAACTCTTAAAATTAATTCCACCTAAAATCAACATAAAAAGTATAAAAAAACTAAACCTAAACTCTTTTGTCTCCACAAAAATACTTTTCTTTTACAAGAAAAACATAATGTCATTCCCCTCTTATCTAGAAAACTGGAAAAACCTAAACTTCCAATATTTGATCTTGTATTTGGAGTAGAATATAAACATGATTTCATTCCCTATTTTCTAGGAAATTGAAAAATCTAAGTGTTTCAAGATGAATATAGGTACAAGAATGTAAAAGGTAAAATAATTATTTTTCATAAATCTGAAATTTAATTAATTTTTCGAAAATTGTAAATTTTATACAAAATCATTCTGTTATGCATTAAAATTAAAATCATCCATAATAAGTATATAGGATACTCAGAGTTTCATCATTCTCACACATCCTTTTTAAGTACAACCATTCCAAATGCCTCTTAATACACGGACTGCAATGCCAAAGAATGGAAGAACATGGCACAAAGTTTATCGATGTATCATTTCATCAGTTCTGGGGACATTTTCCAAATACGTATTCTGTCATAGTTAGCTTGATTGTCATACATTTTAAGCCATAAAATTCATGAACAATAATCAAAACGACGCCTCGTTATGGTTAGGAGGGAACGTTATCCATCAAGATGAAATAGTCCATGGGAAACCAAAGTGTGTTGTAAACTTATAGTGTCACCATTTAGATTGATCATGTTGTTATGCTTTGAGAAATTCTTGTTGTGTATACTCTTTTACTACTTAAGAGTAAGACTAGTCAGTTGCATAATTTAGAAATTGAATTTTAGTGGGCAAACAAGTGATCGTGGGATAAATATGCACATTTTTTTCTATATTTGTAATATAATTGTTGAGAGGTTGTTGTCTATATTTGTAACATAATTGTTGAAGAGTAAGACTAGCCAATTGTATGATCTAGAAATTGAATTCAAGTAGGCAAACAAGTGATTGTGGGATAAATATGCACATTGTTGCCTATATTTGTAATATAATTGTTGAGGGGTTGTTGCCTATATTTGTAACATAATTGTTGAGGGGTCCTAATAGATAGAGAAATGGTTTTTTGTATTCTAGTGTTTGTCTTTAAAAAATGGCCCTTGCAAAAGAGTTTTGCATCAAATTGTTGCAATCTGAAAGTGTCTTTTTCTCAATAATCATGAACAACAAGAGGAACATCCTCCAAGGCTTGAAAGTCGCCATATCAACATCCAACCACTAGTTCTATATGCCGACAAGAGGCCAAGATTGAAGATCATGCTTGTTCCTATAAAAATAGATATTTGTGTCTTTGAAATAAAAAATGGAGAAGAGGTTACACCTTCATCTATTAGGGATTTAAGAAAATGGTTGAGATGATTACTACAACAAATATGTTTATTCTACTTTAGATCAAGTTTTATTACTGTAAAGTTGTCAAAAGTCATGACCTTTTTATTTTTCTCTCTAGCCTTTTTGGCTTATCTAACTCAAATTAAGAAGCTCAAACTGCCCAAGAAAATAACAAATCAAGCTCTAACAATAATCATAATATTTCTAGGAGAGGAGTAAGTTGTCTTTTTGTCATATACTACCACTGCCTTACCACTTTTATTTTGCAACATATGGTGCAATTGCTAGTTATGAACACTCAAAAATGATGTTTTATTTAGGTGAAGCCTATGGGCCAAATACCATGGACCAAATTATTATTAATACCATGCAAAAAAAGCATTATTAATCATAATATTAATGTTAATAAAAATAAAGATCGCACATGGTATTCACCAATGGTATTGAGAACCAATGGTATTGACTCATGGTATTCATGTGGAATGTAGTTTTTTTAGGGGGGAATTAAACAAGCATGGTTCCATCTTTACTATGGATCTACTAAGCGGCCATAGGGACCAATTATCCTCATATGAAAACTAGCTTAGAGTGAAAAAATATTTGACCCCTCTCAAGAGATAAAGATTAAAAATAGATCTATACTGGTTATCAACATCACTCTTAAGACATAGTATGCATAAAATAGTTAATATTTATTAGAATATGGTGGTTCATCATGAGTTTGATTCGTCATATTCAAAAGTTTAATAGTTTATCATATTCAAAAATTTAATAATTATTTTTATTTAAACCATATTTTAAAATACTAAAAATAATACACCTTTTTATTTATGAAACATTTTCTAAATTCCTTCTTCTCTATCCCTGTCACTGTTATCACCGGGCAAACATATTTTTGTAAGTAAATTGAATTGAGTTTAAGGTAGGGTTTTACCCATTTCAAAATCCTCATTTTCCGTTAATATCACCATCACTCATGTGCCAGGCTCGATTTAGGTTGCGTAAAATAGGGTTTGCAGGCAATGATGGAATCTTGCGAGAGCGGCCGTATGACCGCTTATTTAATTTGGATGAACTGAGCCGTTGGGATCCAATTGTGATAACAGATGATGAAGATGAAATAAGTGAAGAAGAGCGAGCGATTCATCCACGGTTTCTTGAAGCTTGAGACAGATGAGGAAGATGATGAATTAATTGAAATGATGTTGGAATATATGTGTGATCGTGTTGAAATAGATGAAGCTACCCATGAAGAAGAAGCAGAGAAGCCAACATGCGCTATTTGCATAGAAGGTTTGCATTTTGCTGAGGAAGATGGCGATGAAAATGGCTATGGAAATCGTACTCTGCGTCGTTTACCATGTTCCCACGGGTTTCACTTTGACTGTATTTCAAATTGGTTTGGCATATCTTTCAAATGCAGTGAAAGTGAAACACATGGGAACATGGTAAACGATGCAGAGAGTGATTTCAATCGCCATTTTCATTGTCATTTTCCTCGACAAAATGCAAACCTTCTATGCAAACCTTCTGCTTCTTCTTCATCGGTAACTTCATCTATTTCAACACTATCACACATATATTCCAACATGATTTCAATTAATTTATCATCTTCCTCATCTATCTACTCTTCAAGAATCCGTGGATGAATCCCTCTTACTTCTTCACTTATTTCATCTTCATCATTTGTTATCACAATTGGATCCCAACGCCTAAGTTCATCCAAATTAAATAAGGGGTCATACGGCCGCTCTCGCAAGATTCCATCATTGCCTGCAAACCCTGTTGCTGCAGCTATAAGCAGTTTTTATATATTTATAAGATATAGTTTTGATTGCATGGAACATTTTTTCTTGGTTGTAAAGTTGGAGTATGCACACACGGTCACAGAAGGGGAGAAAGGAACAGCAGTTTCCATTAGCAGGAAAATGGAAGCACGCGTTCGGTACAGTGATGGTGCAAGGGGGGCGCATGTCAACTTTCCAATTCAGGGTGAAGATCGATATAGTGAAACAAATATTGCCGGAGGTGAAGGAAAAGCACAAGAATGGTGGAGGGCAGCAAAATCTGGTGCACCCTTATTTGGAATTGGTACGGGCAGTGATGAAAAGGTTGCAGCGGTGCAATCTCGTGCGCCAGGATCTAGAATTGGGACACTCAATGATCAAGAGCGGCCGGCCCTAATTGCAGCAACAGGGTTTGCAGTCGGCGCAGGCAAGGATGTTATCTTGGCAGAGCAAGCTGACCGAAAACCATCCGGAGTTGGGCTCTGAATAATCGGGAGCCGTATGCCCAGTTATTTAATTTGGCTGATCGGAGGCATCCCTTGATTTGGTCATGCCTCAGATCAGCCAAATTAAATAACTGGGCATACCCTCTCAAATATTGAGATCCACAACTCCCGATCGTTGCTCTGCAGCTTCCTGTGCCAACATTCCATCATTGCATGTGCCAACTGCAAACCCTGTTGCTGCAGCTAGGGCCAGCCCCTCTTCATCATTGAGTGTGTTAATTACAAATCCTGGCGCCCACGATCTGTTCATCATTTCCATACCGCTGCGCCAGATTGCGAGTGCTGCTCTCCAGGATTCAATGCACTAGTTTCTTGTGCTTCTGCTTCACCTCCCGCGGTATTTGTTTCGCTCTGTTCTTCTCCATGAATTGGTAAACTCATATGTGTCTTCTTGCATCATCACTGTACCGAACGAGTCTTTCCATATTTCTTTCCAAGGACTCAGCGAGAGCACCTATTCCTGTTAATCACTCTCAACCAAGCTGTTACTTTCTTCCCTTGTGCAAAACTCCAACTATACAAGTCCTATATAAATATCTACGAGGAATTGCTGACACTGTTAAAAGTGGTCAAAATTCGTGTAAAAAAATCAATTTTTTTTTATAGATGTAGTGTTTGAATTATGTTTTTGAGAGTGGAAATGGATTAGCACCATCAAAAACCTCGAAGACACCTAAAATTATGAAGTTTAACAAATTTTACTTGGATTTACAGAAAGCCCTCTCGTTTTTATTTGTCATATAAAATATTCAAGTTGTGTTTGTCTAATAAACACCAACTATAAAAATATAAACTATGCAATAAAAATCTGTCATATAAAATATTCAAGGTGTGTTTGTCTAATAAAAGCCAACTATAAAGAATATAAACCATAAAATAAAAATATTGTGTTTGCGTAGCAAAAACCAACTGTAAAGAATCCAAATAAACCGTGTTTATTTGGAACATTCAAACTTCACACAATCTAAACTATAAAATATTCAAGTTGTGTTTGTCTAGTAAAAGCCAATTGTAAAGAATATTAACTCTTTTATGCAGACTATTTGCGAGAAATTCAGGATAGAATACAGATAAATACAGTTTTGTAAAACATTCAAAGTGGACACAATCTAGATCTAGCCGATTTAGTTTGGCACAAAGTGATGTTGATAACTAGTATAGATCCATCTTCACTCTGGATCTATCCATAGGGATCAAATCTTTTTTCAATCTATGCTAGTTTGCATATCACTATATAGATCGAAAGTAAAGATGGATCTATGCCGATTTAATTCCCCGCTTAAATAGGTTACATTCCACATGAATACCATGGATCAATACCATTGGTTCTCAATAAGATGGGTCAATACCATGTGCCATCTTTATTTTTATTAATATTAATTAGGGTTAAAAATGTTTTTTTGCTTATGTAGTAATAATAATTTGACTCATGTGCTCATGGGGTAGCTCAAGCGCAGACCGTCGTGGAAATGAAGTATCCTCGGAGATCTTGGGTTTGAATCTTGTGCTACCCTCGCACGTGTGGTGTAAATAATGGACATGTATACATGAAAATCTAAGTCTTAGCAAGCTTACAAAAAAAAATAGCCCATGTTATTTGGTCCATAGGCTTCACCTAAATAAAACCTCATTTTTTAGTGTTAGTAAATATAAAATGAATTATGGAGTAAATATAAAAAATATTATCTATTTACCATACATATCATTTATTTATATTTTTATTAATTTACCATACCTCTTTTATAAATACGGTATTTGGCCCATGGTATTAAAATAGTATTTGGCCCATAGGGTTCACCTAAATAAAATCTCTTGTTTCAGTCTTCATAAATATAGAGAGGTTTATGGACTAAATATTAAAAGATGATTTATTTATTTACCATACCTAGAGTTTATTTATATTTTTATTTATTTACCATACCTATTTTTTTTAGTGTTCATAAACCTCTTTATATTTTAAATTTATATTTTCTATTTAAAAATAATAATAATTAGATTTATTTCTAAATAGGGCGGAGATTAAAAATGTTAAATGTTAAACATTACATGTTAACTGTTTACATTTACATTTATGTTTATGTTTACATTTATACGTTTATGTGAGATCTACCCCATACTACTCTCTTTATGACCAACTTCTTAAATGTGTTAGTCAACCCCTTACAATTGAGGGTTAAAAAAACATATGGAACCCTTGACTAGGGAATTTAACTTAAACACCCTAATTAAGCATAGTTGTTTCCCATACCTAACTTCAAAGGATTCCTTTTCTAGTCACATATATAAAAACTTTCCTTTTCCTTTGATTGAATTTGGGTATTTTCCCTTGAAAACAATTTAAGACCCTTTCCATTGTTCTTGGAAAATGGAGATTTCTCTTGCTTCTAGGTCTTAAATTATATTTGATTGGTTCCAAGGTGTTGGAGTCCTATGTACCCTTTTCATCTAAAGTATCATATGTAAGAGGGTTGGAAATGGAACCTTTTTGGTCCTTGTCCAACACTCAAAATCTATGTTATTTTAGGTATAGGTATGAGGTTTGGTGGGTTTGACCAAATCCTTATTTCCTGGTTTCCCAAAAATGAAAAATTTCAAAAAAAAACTTATATTAATAGAATGAGATTAATAAGTCTCACCGAAAATTATGTTGTTATATTATTTTCATTGGTTGCAACAAGGTTTGGATCATAGACTTATCTAATGAGTTCGAATCATTTTATACCATAGTTCTTATTTGAAGACAATCTAAATTAATTTGAACCCATAAATCCTCTTTTCTACTCATGATCTCATGACATTGACTATTTCTAGCTCCTTGTCTCTCGGTCTCTTGGATTCTTCCTTGAAGCCTAATTATTTTGAATACTTAAGTGATTACATAATGTATTAAGGTTCCCATATTAGTGGCAATGTACAAGCCTACATGGAATCTACTCTTAGTATAGAGTGATGCAAAAGAGATCAAATCCCCTTCTAATATCAATCAATTCTTTTAGACCTTTGTTCACTTCCAATGCTACAAAGATTTGTGCCATGTCATAGTATGTGGATCCTATGAAAGTTAAACTTAATACATAAAAGGCATGTACAACATTACCAATTTTTTTGAGCACCTCTTCAAACCAAAAAATCAATAGCAGTATTGGGATACAAACCCATACTAAGAGAATCTCCTCTTTGTCTAACTTGACATTGAATTTAATATGACATGTATTCAAAAATAGGGATTGATATCCCCACTTTCATGCCATGTCATAGTAAGTGGACCCTACTAAAGTTAAATCTACTACATAAAAGGCATGTACAACATTCCCAGTTTTTTGAGTACCTCTTCAAACAACAAAATCAATAGTAGCATTGTGATAAAAAACCATACTAGGAGAATCTCCTCAGTGTCCAACTTGACATTTGAATTTAATATGACATTTATTCATGAATAGGGATGGAGATCCCCACTTTCACTATTGGTGCAAGATAGTTTAGATACCTTAGTGGCAATTTCAAACACTCAAACCAAAAATCCTTTTACTAGATTCAGGATATGTCGATATTTCTACAAATGATTTGAAGTTCTTCTAAGTCTAATTAACCAATTCCTCCAAAATCATTGTCTTCCTTGGAAAACATCTTACCAATACCACTGTCTTATCTCCATAATGTTGTTAAGCTTTATTTTACCACCAAAGTTCAAGATGTTGATATCTCATGTCTTGTTCATATATTATGTCTCTTTGTATTTATAGATCGCTTCTTATATTTGGGCCACCACTGAAAGTCTTCACAACTAGCATATTGTCAACAAAAATACAACTAGGGAAACTATCTTACTAACCTATATCATAGTTTCAAAGGAAATGAGACTCATTATAGAACTCATTTAATGTGGTTATGGATTAATATCTTGAGTGTGGTAAACCAAATTTTGGAGGTTAATGGATATAAAAAACCAAGGTCATTACTCACATTAGGAAAATCACATTTTTATTATCGTCATTTCTTTGATCATTGAATGGACATATCACCTCTTCACTTAACTATATTCATATATTGACACCTTGATAGTTCACTTAGAATCTCCATGGTGGCATCCTCATGTGGTTGAGGGGAGATGCTCATTCTACAACCTAGTATAACCCAATATGGGGGGATGTGTAAGTTTGTTTATGAGAA
The DNA here is from genome assembly GCA_000404065.3 of Pinus taeda. Classification (NCBI taxonomy): domain Eukaryota; kingdom Viridiplantae; phylum Streptophyta; class Pinopsida; order Pinales; family Pinaceae; genus Pinus; species Pinus taeda. The sequence goes on along the minus strand of APFE030588190.1, from coordinate 24,376 downwards.
GATGCCTCTCAGTTGGTTCCCCTAAAAATAAAACTTAAAAATTATGTTGTAAATAGAAAAATAATGTAGGTTATAATAAGAAAATGAATATGTTGTAAAGTAATTAGAAGTAAAAAAATGTGACTAAGATGTTTAAATCTTTTGATTTGATTATTGATAAAATATTTTAATACGAATTAATATTAACATATAATTAAAATAAGTTAACAAAAATCATTTTAATATGCGTGATAAAATGTATAGATTTTCATACGAATTAATATTGACATATAATTAAAATAAGTTAATAATAAAAACTAATTTTAATTTACATGATAAAATAATAGATGTAGATGTTGTGTAAGATATTTTAGTGTGTATTGCATATATATTATATATCATTTAATTTTTCATGTATATATTCATCCCTCTCCGCTCATCTTAGATCTGTAATTAAGATGGATCTATGCTGGTTTAGATCCTAAATGATGAAGCCTATCAATATCCCACACAAAATCCGATAGACCAAACCTAGGTTGGACCAAATCCTTTGATGATGTGTAAATTGTTGTGGATATTCTGTTGGATAGCTCGTGAGATGTTGGATAGCTCCTGAGATCTATAAAAATTAACCATTTGACTTGGTCATTCTACATAAAACTTTAAAAAAAAATTATAATACAAAATTAATAATTATATTTATTACTATAATTAATAAAATTAATAATTATAATTAATTATAATTATAAAAATATAGAAAGATGAAGGGGCAGATTGCGAGGTAAGAAAATCACATAAGGATGCATATTGACTGATCTACTATTTTTGGATGATGTTTTGATATTTCTCAATGGAAGAATAGGGGATTTGACAAATATGAAGAACACATTTGCATTGTTCCAATTAGCCACTGGTATGACTGTAAATTGCAACAAGTCCACTCTAACATAGGCTCGATGTTCCCAATATGAAATACATTTTGCGCTACAAAGATTCCAGCTCACCTTACTAAGATTGGAGGATGGCCTTAGATACTTGGGTTACAAGTTGAAGCCTCTAGGGTATAAAATAGCAGATTAGACATGGCTTATTTCCAAGATGGAGAAAAGACTCAATATTTGGTACTACAAATACTTATCCAGGGCAGGCAGACTCATCCCGATTAAATTTATTCTTGAGGCCACTCCAATCTATTGGATGCCATTGGCATGGATTCCTCATGATATACTCTCCAGGATCCAGGCCTTATGTTGCAGATTCCTTTGGAAGGGAAAACAGACAGGCATAATTTTTGCATGGGTCAAGTGGGAGGCACTCAATTTACCCAAGAAATGGGGAGGATGGGGCATTAAGAAATTAGAGGATTTGTCCTCTACTCTGGTAGCCAAACTTGGATGGCAGCTTGTTACATCAAACAACCTATGGACAAGGGTGGTTGTATCAAAATACATCGCCCCTCTTAACTTGATGGACTGGCTAAGACAACCTCAAAGATACCACACATGGGTATAAATCATATGGAAGGCTATAATTAAATCTCTCGACATCATCAAAGCTGGCATCACTTGGAAAATACAGTCTGGACTGGCTGTGAGGATTGGACTAGACCCATGGATTGGCTACGGGAATGCCCACAGGTTGCCAAATGAGCTCAAGAATTTTCTCTGAGATATCAACATTACCCATATCGGCCACATAGCAGACCCAGAGCACACCACTTTATTTCAGCAAGCTTGGAAATCAGCCCAGAGAATAAACATTCCATAATAATGGACACAGCAGTGGAATGCATATATTGGGGCTCTTACTGAAGCTCACATCCGGATTGGTGAAGGGGAATATGAGGTAATATGGGCGCTATCGAAAGATGGAAAATATACCCCAAAGGAAGGATACCTTGTGATAGCCGAAGCTCGATGTCCATAAGCCATCGAGTCATGGTGGAAGCACTTATGGAAGCTCAAGCCCCCCCCATGAATAGAATTCTCATGTGGACCATATTGAGAAACAAAATTCCCACAGGAGATAATCTTCTCAAACGAGCACAACACGACCCTTTTTGGTGTTGCCTTTGCAAATGAAACAACGAATTTGTCACACATCTATTTATTGAGTGTCAGGCCACACAAGACCTCTCGCAATCGATATTAATTGTTGCTCCATCTTTGACCAAGTGGAAAGGTATTATTGTAAAGGAGGCCTGGTCATCATGGTGGTCAAGCATTGTCCCAACAAAGCTCTGGAACCTCCTGTTCCTCATTAGTTGGTGTTACACGGGAATAGTGTCCACTCGGATGCTACTATTCCCACTAAGATGGGTGGCTATCTTAGAAACAAACAATCAAAGTCTACTATAGATTCCTTTTATGAAAATAAATGAGAGGAGAACCAAGAGGGCTAACCTGAGTCTTGCGCTCGATTTCCTCTCCTTCTTGATAGAGTTTCGCCACTTCTTCCTTGTCTGTCGAGCTTCAAAAGGACTTGTGGAATCACAACAACATACTACTATGCAAGAAACAAGGATCTAAATTCATAAATAATGCGGGATTAGATGTGCATTAACCATATACATGCATATATAAACAAGTACACAAGAATATGGAAGGAAACAAGAATAGCTTTATTCAGATAAAATGTAGCAAGAAGATTACAACGATCTTCTTTGACCCAGCATCATCCTTTACCTAAGAAGCCCTTCCTCACCTCAAGAAAAGCTAGATCACCCAACACTATGAATGTACACCAGAATACCAACAACACTTCTCTATAAGTTACAAAATTCCAGCCTCTGAATCTCTGTGATGAGGGATCCATATATAGATGATTACAGAGAGGTGAGTCATCTTTTGGGATCTTGATTAGTGTCCTCCCTCTGGTAGTTCCTGCTTCCACTTGGAGAATGATGATCTCTTACTCATCCCTGGCCGAAAACGGAGTGGCAAGTGTCAGAGGGGAAGCTTCTAGAAGATCCATGATCTTCCACCTCGCATTTTTGTCCCTGCCATTTGTCCATTCCCGATCATCGCACCCTATAGAGGAGAAAAACAGTGTGCATCGTACCCTGTACATTGGGAAGGTGATATGCATCGTACCCTCTGCATTGAGCTTTCAGAGAGTTGCAGAAAGAGGCAACGAATAGTAGAAATCAAGCCTGTGTGAGAGACCTAGAGTCTCAAATGTAATAAATTATTTTTATGTTTTTATATAGAGGAGGAATTTGATTATGAGTGTGCCATATGCCTAAGTCGAGTTTTTATGATTGATTACTGTTTCAACTCGTAGGTTCTGTAAAATGGTTGCAGGAAGAATTTAGAGGACTTGTAGTGGAGACATTGAGGCCTGTTCGAGTAGAACAACGAAGTGAAATTGGGCAAGACAAAACCCAAGTGGAACGCAGAGAGGAGAATGATTCAAAGGAATCATAAGGGATCTTTGAATCCAACTGAAGGAATAGAGGGAAGCTCTGAAGAAGTAGCGAAGTGAAGGTTCGCTGAGGAGTTAAGCTCAGAGAAGTTGAGCAGCAGATGTGGAAGAATGAAACCATGAGGAAACAACCCAAACCCTATAGAGAAATGTTGAGAAGATAGCGAAAACATAAGCAAAGAGAAAAGTGGAGAAGTGAAGAGGAGTTGCGTAGCGGAAACAACAAGGACGAGAGCTTTTGAAGAAACTTAAGCACATAGAGAAATTGAAGAAAACATGAAGAAATTCCAAGTAAAAGGAATAAACATAGAAGTGTAAAGTGATTCTTAGCATCCGTTAGATCTCATACATCAACGGCTATGATTTAATCGCATCGACAGGATCCCGTTTAAGTTATTAGAATGAGCATTGAGTTATAGTGATTGTGATAATGTGATGGATCCTAGACTATCAGATCAAGAGTTAAGATCGACGGTCCAGATCTAAAACACTAATCGCATATCGGAGTGGTACAGAGACCAAGCACAGAGGTAGTGGGACATCGATAGCGACAAGTCGGTGATCGGAGATCGGCCGACTACTAATTGGAGGTAGGAATGTGTCGAGAAAGGGCTGAAGTGAGAGTGGACCTGTAGATAGTTGTGAACGCAGGTGTATAGGATTTGAGATCCGCGTGTATGTGTTCCCATATGGTTTGGCATTTCTGTTGACTTGTAGTGTTGTGCGATTCCAGTAGTTTCATATCGCAATCAGAGGAGTGATACGGTAGATATGTGTTATGACTGCGGGGAAACCGATTAGCTGATTGCGATAAGGGTAAAGCGTTGAAATCTGTGCAAAGGTCGTATTAAGGCAAAAAGGTATGTTTGCGGAGTTTTTCCTTTGTAAATGTATGTTTTCCTTTCTAGATGGTTTTTATAAGGAAAAGGGCGGCGATAGAGATATTTACACATAAATATATATTAACCAAGGGTTTCAAAGGGAAGGTTATATATATGCGGAATTAAGGGATAACAAGGGTTATGAAGAAATGTAATGTCCCCATTAGTGGTTTTAGAGGGGTGATTGATTACGATACAAAGGAACTGTGGCTAAAAGGGCCTTGACCATTTATGGTTTGAAGATTTGACTCCATGCAGAGTTAAATACTTGGGACAGTTAAGTTTATGCAGATTCTTGCATACTGTGGGTATATGTGGGTGTTACCCTGCACCATTATTGGTATCAAAGTCGAAGTTTGTAATCAGAGCAGAATTGAAATCAGAGTGGGAAAATATTTCAGCGAAAGGGAGTTGGATGTGATGAATGATAAAGACTATAGTGGGAGATTGTAGCAGTTCCAACAGAGGCTTGGAATAGGCGGGAACAAAGGATTCTTTAAAGGAAAGAAAAATCAAGATTGCTTAATGCAAGTTCTGAAGGAAAGAGGACTTGGAGACAAAACAAAGGACAATCCATTCAAGGCACAGAATAATGGATGAAACAAGATCATGCTGAGATCTTGAAGGTGAGGTAATATGTTATGTTTCCAATTGAGAATGTGTGATTGTACTAATACACAGGCGATAGCAAGAGAAGCTGTGAGAGAAGAACCAAATGTGTTCTTGAAGGGAGAGTAAGGAGAATACTATGAAGAAGAAGTGGCAGTGAACCTGAAGAATCCAACAAGAGATTGGACAAAAAGGATAGATGAAGTGTTCTCAAGACAAATCGAGAGATTTCAGAAGCCTAGAAGGAGCAAAGGTGTTGCTTAAGAGAAGGTTCCAGATAGAGGACCGTACTTACCAAAAGATTGAGTGAGGAGAGCTTAGTGAGGTAAGATTGTAGCCAGGAGGACTAGCTGTAGTAGAGGCTTGTTGCAAATAAGTGAGAAGCTCATGAAGATAGAGGAGAAGAAGATGACTATTGATAGTCATAGCAGAGGTTCAGAGAGAAGCCACAGTAGAAGATATGAGAAACAGGATGCCAAAGCAAATGGCAAGAAGATGAGTCAAGAAGAAATTGACAAAGAGGTTGCTAAGATAAAAGAAAAATTCGATGCATTAAGGAGAATGCTTGAGGAAAGCTAAAGACTAGTTTGGGTCTTGAGGAAGAAGCCAGTGGAATGGCACGAAATGCATATGAGGCTACAACAAATGCAAGTGAAGTGACTGATGGAAAAACTCAAGGAAGTTGAGTTGGAAATGGAAATGGAAGAGTACATTTGTGAACCAAAACAAGGAGAAATTCTGAGTGAAGATGAAGACTTGAAGATTGAAACTTCAAGTGAGGCCAAAGGGTCAAATGGATTTAAAACTGACAATTTGTGTATGATTGCAGGTGAACTAGGTAAAGGACAATTTGCTAATATTGTCATAAAGGAGGAAGAAGATAAGCATAATCTAATTTTTGTCTTGAAAGAAGATGAGATAGATAGATATCATATACAGTTGGGGAAAGATATCAAGCAACAAAGTGAAGAGCTTGAAGAGATTGAAGAAGAGACCATCGAATAATTTCTGAGTCATATGAAGGATTTGGAACAACAAGAAGATATCATGGTTGAAACATCAAGTGGAACCACAGGGTCTTATGTTTCTAAGATTGATAGTTTGTTTTTAGATACAGAACAAATGCAGGAGAATATTAATGCAAATGGTGAGACAAGGATAGCTCTTGGAGAAGGTAAATAGCAAGAGATTGAAGGAAAACTGGAAGAAGAGACTATGTTAACCGAAAACATAGTAAAGGATCATCAATTCACTATGATAATAGGCACAGTGGAAGTAGCCATGGAATCTGTTGAGGCAGACAAGGAAAAAGAAGGACATCTACTAAAAGATATTAAGAAGGAAGAAGTCTATGCAAAAGACTTAGCAAAGGGAGAAAGAACACTAACAAAGGAGTGCTTTATAGAGGATGGACAGTCTTTTGAAGATGTCAAAAGTTTGGAGGAGTATCTTGTAGAAGATGAATACTACTCTAGGAGAACAGAGTATGATGGAGAAGACCTCTTGAATGAGGGAAGTAGTGATTGGTTGCAGCAGAAAGACCTCTTGAATGAGGGAAGTAGTGATTGATTGCAGCAGAAAGATCTTAAGATTACAAGGGTCAGAGGAAGACAACGTTTTAACATTGTAACACAACATGTGAAGGATAAAGTTGGAAGAAGAGAGCATTGTGATGAAATACTTGCTAAGTGTGAAGAAGAGATTAACTGCTGGATAAACTGATGAGAGAACCTGACGGTAGAACATAAGCTACAGTTACAGTTTCTGAAGATGGAGATGTGTCTCAAGTAGCCATGGAGATAGGAAGGTGTAATAATTTGTTTGAAGGTTCATTAAACAACATGAATGAGTACGATCATGTAATCAAAGAGATTGAGCAGATATTGTTTGAATATAGTATGGTGGTTCTTAAAGAACAAGAGGGTAAGGATGAAAGGGAGGCAGTAGGAATCAAACAATTTCAAAGTGAAGATAACCGGCAACAAGTTAAGAGAGGAGAAGTTCATTATTGTGAACCCAAGCAAGAAGACATCATTAGAACAGATGGTGTGGAAGAGAGACTAACTGACAGCCTCACGAATTCTACTGAGAATTCGAATCAGCATATTGATGTGCTGACAGAGGAGGAGGAAATAGAGAAACAAGCTGAAATGTTGCCAAAGAAAGAAGGGGCACCAAGGCCTCATGTTTTATACTTTGGAAATTGGTTTGTGAATGCAGGTTATGTTGCAGATGATGAAAAAGATTTGAAGAAGAACATAAAGGTGCAGAAGATAGAGGAAAGCAACAATAATCTAAAGATCAGAGAAAAGAAAGATATGTACCAGTCCAAAGATGTGCTAGACATAGAGATTGAAGAGTTATGGCAGATGATGATAAAGCAGCTCAGGTGGAGGAAGCTGATGATAGAAGGAGTGATCAATCAGAATGTGAAGCTGATTGAGAAGAAAAGAAAAGAAAGAACAATGAACCAGAAGACAACAGACATACGGCAGCAGCAAAGGTACAAGGCATTTGGGCAGTTCCAAGAAAACCAAGATCAAAAGACACATGATCAGGAGATCATGAATACTTTCTACTTTGGGAGTCTGATGCAGGAGCATTCACCCAAGGGAAAATCATTGTAAAATAGTAGACATAGGGGGTCATGTATTTTAGGAAATAGTTCTCCTAAGTCTTATGTTAATGTAATGTTTAGGCTTTTGAGTGCATAGAATAAGATAATGGGAGAAGTTGTAAATGCTCTCAAATAAATGAGAACATGAGTGGTGAATAAATGACATAAGAGTTAGAAGTCAATCAGAATCTTTTGACAATTCCATGATTCAAGGAACAAGAGAGATTTTAGGAATTAATTAGATTAGAAGTGGACAGAGGATTTAGGAGTCAGTTTAGCAAATCTAGGATTCAACATAGGAATAGTTCACCTGAACAACTATGGGCATATATGTAAGCCTACGGGCAAAGAGTTGCAGAAAGAGGCCATGAATAGTAGAAATCAGGCTTGTGTGAGAGACCAAGAGTCTCAAATGTAATCAATTATTTTTATGTTTTTATATAGAGGAGGAATTCAATTCTAATTGTGCCATATGCGTGAGTCGAGTGTTTATGATTGATTACTCAGTAAAGTGGTTGCAGGCAGAGTTCATAGGACTCATAGAGGAGACATTGAGGATTGTTCGAGCAGAACAATGAAGTGAAATTGGGCGAGACAGAACCCAAGTGGAATGCAGAGAGGAGAATGATTCAAAGGAATCGTAAGGGATCTTTGAATCCAGCTGAAGGAATAGAGGGAAGCTCTGAAGAAGTAGCGAAGTGAAGGTTTGTTGAGGAGTTAAGCTCAGAGAAGTTGAGCAGCAGACATGGAAGAATGAAACCCTGAGGAAACAACCCAAACCCATAGAGAAATGTTGAGAAGATAGCGAAAACATAAGAAAAGAGAAGAGTGGAGAAGTGAAGAGGAGTTGCGCAGCTGAAATAGTGAGGATGGGAGCTTTTGAAGAAACTCAAGCACAAAGAGAAATTGAAGAAAATGCGAAGAAATTCCAAGTAAAAGGAATAAATGGAGAAGTGTAAAGTAATGCTCAGTAGTCGTTAGTTCTCATAGATCAATGGTTGTGATTTAATCGCATCGGTGGGAGACCATTTAAGTTATCGGAACAAGCATTGAGTTATAGCGATTGCGATAATGTGATGGATCCTAGACCGTTGGATCGAGAGTTAAGATCAACGGTCCAGATCTAAAGCATTAATTTCATATCGGAGTGGCGCAGAGACCAAGCACAGAGGCAGTGGGACACCGATACACCGATAGTAACAAGTCGGCGATCGAAGATTGGTTGATTGCTAATCGAAGGTCGAAACACGGCAATAAAGGGCTGAAGTGAGAGCGGACCCGCCGATAGTTATGAACGAGGGTGTATAGCATTTGAGATTTGTGTGTATGTGTTCCCATATGGTTTGGCATTTCTATTGACTTGTAGTGTTGTGCGATTCTAATAGTCGCATATCAGAATCGAAATAGTGATACAATACATATGTGTTATGACCGCGGGGAAGCCGATTAGTCGATTACAATAAAGGTAAAGAGTTGAAATCTGTGCGAAGGCCATATTAAGGCAAAAAGGTATGTTTGTGGAGTTTTTCCTTTGTAAATGCATGTTTTCCTTTACAAATGGTTTTTATAAGGAAAAGGGCGCCGATAGAGATATTTATGCATAAACATATATTAACCAAGGGTTTCAAAGGGAAGGTTATATATATGTGGAATTAAGGGATAACAAGGGCTATGAAGAAATGTAATGTCCCCATTAATCGTTTTAGAGGGGTGATCGGTTCCGATACAAAGGAACTGTGGCTAAAAGGGCCTTGACCATTTATGGTTTGAAGATTTGACTCCATGCAGAGTTAAATACCTGGGACAATTGAGTTTATGTAGATTCTTGCATATTGTGGGTATGTGTGGGTGTTACCCTGCACCAGATGTGGCTATGATATTCCCCTTACTTTGAGAGAAAACCAAACAGAAAATAAATTTCCTAGTCTGGGAGATGATCTTACTGCCTTTCTTAGTAGAGATCAAAGAAGTGGCGGTAGGTGGGGCTACCTCCGGTATCTATATAATGAATTACCTAAAGAAATAATAGAAATGTGTGGCCTTGACTCATACACAATATGTCACCTCCACAAGTATGATTGGCCTAGTAATACATCACAAACATCAAGAGGTGCAACATCACACAATACCTCATATGTGAAGGGCTTGATGTTATAAGGAAGGCGACACTACTAGAGGACTCAAAGATCTCATCCTTTGTGAAGCTACTCGATATTGTACGGTTGTGGGTGTGGTATAGTCGATAGGATCAACCGCTTCATGACCTCTACTTAAATGACGTTCTTTTGGCTGCCACTATCAACAATGAATTGCAATGGCGAACCCTTCACCCACATTTCTGAGTGGAAAAGATGCTCCCCCTCCTCTAGATATTTGGGCTCATTCTTCTACATCTTTGTGGTGGCAATAGTGGCACTGGGCTTCGTGCCAATGATCTGCTTCCCTTTTCCATTCCCCTTGCCAGGTTTTGACTCAAGGTCGGGACATGCATCTGATTCTAGAGCCTTCAACTTGGCCACCAGTGACTGCTTGGTCCGACACTCACTTGTGTTGTGAGTGGGGCTCTTATGGAACTCACACCACTTTCCTGTGTCCTTCTTTGAATTCATGGTGTTGTTATTTTCTTGCGGCTTCGATAGGTTGTCTTGGGTCATCCTGCCTTGGATTTGTCCTTTGTTCTTCGGATTCGTAGATCCAAAGTCTCACTTCTTTTGTTTAAACTTCTTCTCGATCTTAACAGCATATCGGTACGTCATGCTGAGCGAAGAGATGTTTAGTAACTCCATCTCATCCTGGATGCACCTGTGTAGGAAGCCACGGTATTTGAGTACCAAATGCAGCTCAGAATCCTTGATACCCAACTTTGTGTGAAGGGTATGAAAATTATTTGTGAACTCCGGTGCATCTTGGTCCCTTCCTTGCTGCAGCATGGTCCACTTTATGTATTTATCCTTGTAGATTTTGACAGGGTAGTATTGCTCCTTAATGGCATCCCAGAATGAATTCCAAGTGCATGCAGCTGAAAAAACTAAGTTTGTACTTTCATCCTTCTGCTCGCAGTAGGTTTCCCACCAATCCTTGATGTGGGGGGCTGGTTTGAGAAGAGTGAAAGTAATTTTTTCCCTACTGGAAAAATCATGAATCGAAAAATACCCTTCTGGCATATTTAACCATTTAGCTATGACATCTTCATCTATCTAACCCTCGAATATGGGGATTTCAAAGTTAACTTGTACCTTAAAGGGTGTGGTTTTTCCAGAGTAGCCGATGGAAGTAGATGTGTTTCCCATGGGTAGCTGCTGAAGGATCTAGGCAAAGTTGTCCATCATCGCGTTCCTTTGTCGCTTGAGAGCTTCTTCGAGCAGTATTTTGATAGGATCTCCTGTCCCCTCATCTTTATTTTCATCCGCCATGAGAGGTCGTAGGGATTTGAAGGTTGGTCTTGCAAGGGTTCAACTAACTCAAGCCCTAACTCCTTATATCCCGACCTCGTTGGGGACATGCAAAGAAAAATAGAGAAAGAGAAGACCGCTCTGATACCACTGATCCAAATTTAAACAAGAATGCAACAAATTACAGATATAACCATAAATACAGAGATGCAGCGGAAATATTACTTCATTTCACTACTGTAAAATACTGAAATATGCTTACAAATAGAAATGGAAATAAACCATCTAGGGCGATGGTAACTTATCTCTGAGAAGAGATGTGGCGGCTACATGCCTCTGAACTATGTTACAATGAAGCTCGAAGGCATTTCTATTGTTGAGAAACAATGGAAAGCCCTAAACATCCAAAAACCTAACCCTAGGAGATGAAACGCCAAATTGTGGGCCCCATTTTGGGTAAACTGGTACATCAACTTCCCGGGGTCGTAACTTTGGCATAGGATCTATATTTGGCACGCAAAATACCTCGTTAGAAATATCTATTTGAGGAATACAATTTTGGGAAGAGGAACATTAGTCCATGGCCCTTGTTACTACCAATTTTCCCAAAAAACGTCGTTTAGGGCCTCAAAACGGCTCCAGAAGTTCAAAACTCAAAAACTGCTAAAAATAGTAAATTGTGCCACAATTAAGGAAACTGAAAAATTGAAAGAGACAGTTGTGGGAGTCCAAGTGGGAGAGGTGGGTGGCCACCAACATCCACCTGGATCATTCCTCTCCCATTAGGAAGCAATGGTCCCCATTGCGTTGAGTTTCTCCACGAGATGAGGAAACTTCTAGTGAACTTGGTCCTTGGTGAGTTATTCTGCAACCTCTGATGTGTCCAGTAATGTCGGGAAGCATGGTCGAGGGTGATTCACATTGAACACTAAGTGAAAGCAAAGGAATGGGGGAATGTTGTGCTCCAAAGCATTGTTTCCCACAACCTTGGTAACTGTGTAAGGACCATATCAGAGTGGTTTGAGATTTCGATGGGCTCTTATAAGGTGTTCTTTCTACAGATGCAACCAGACTTTTTCACCCACCCGAAACTTGTGTGGCACTTGATGTTGATCATGTCACTGCTTGTACTTTTCATTTTCCACAATGGAGTGGCGATAGAGCGGCACGTTGGGTAGAGGTGCTCTGGAAGTCAGATCGAACGAATGCTTGACCTGACAGTGCAACGGTACCCCTGTGGGTGAGGAGAAGATGTTCCTGTCTTCTTTCATGACTGTATCCACCTGCTTCTACCACGTGGAGGAACCCTTCCCGAGGGCCATGGATGTGGCTACGATATTCCCCTTACTTTGAGAGCAAACCAGACAGAAAATAAATTTCCTAGTCTGGGAGATGATCTTACTACCTTTCTTAGCAGAGATCAAAGAAGTGGCGGTAGGTGGGGCTATCTCTAGTATCCTGTATAATGAATTACCCAAAGAAATAATAACAGTGTGAGGCCTTGACTCATACACAACATGTCGCCTCCACAAGTATGGTTGGCCTAGTAATACATCACAAACATCAAGAGGTGCAACATCACACAATATCTCATCTGTGAAGGGCTTGATGTTGTAGGGGAGGCGGCCCTACTGGCGGACTCAGAGATCTCGTCCTTCGTGAATCCACCTGATACTTTACGACTACAACTATGGTGTAGTCGGTAGGCTCAACCGTTTCACGGCCTCTGCCAAAATGAGGTTCTTTTGGCTACCACTGTCGACAATGAATTGCAGTGGTGAAACCTTCACCCGCATTTGTGAGTGGAAAAGATGCTCCCCTTCCTCTAGATCTTTGGGCTCATTCTTCTGCATCTTGGTAATGGCAACAGTGGCGTTGGGCTTCGCATCAATGATCTGCTTCTATTTTCCATTCCCCTTGTCAGGTTCTGACTCAAGGTCAAAACATGCATCTAATTCTGAAGCCTTCAACTCGGCCACCAGTGACTGCTTGGTCCGACACTCACTTCTGTTGTGAGTGGGGCTCTTATGGAACTCACACCACTTTCCTGTGTCCTTCTTCTTTTTTTTTCTCTGCAAATACTAACTTCTATTAACTAAAAGGCAAAATATTTTTACATATGATCAAGGCGTAACAACACTCGACAGAACAGAACTGCCCCATTACAGACATAAGCTGGGGAAACCAGTTACAAAGTGCAAGAGACCAGAAAGCAGACATAGAGAGAGACATGCGTTGCCGAGAAGGAGAACTGAGCCAGCACAGAGACACAAAAGACATTGCAACCCAGCATATACAGAGTCATCAAATTCCCATCTGGGAGTCAAAAAACAATAGGCCAATTGCATAGAAAACTAACCATAAGCCTGAGACCGAAGCCGAAACAAAAAGAGACAGTCCCAAGTGGCGTTACTTCTCCTTTGCTGGGTCATTGTCCTTCTTCTCATCCCGAGCAGTGTCGCCAGTCTTCAAACCTTCATTACTGCTTTTATTGCTGTCAGGGATAGCTATGGCATGTTCCACCTCGCCATGAGTTATGTCCTCAGCTGCAGGTCCTGTGTCTTCAAGTGGAGGAAGATTTTTGAGGAAAGCCTCCTGTCCATCTTTCTCTTTTTCCCAATTTTCCATGTTGTCTCTGCCCGAGGAATTCTGACTGCCTGGAGAGGGATCAGGGGCGATGCAGGCCAAGGGGGAGACAAGGTTTTCCTCTTCCAAGAGTATAAGGGTAATGTGGGCAGTGACCAGGGGCCTGTGCAGATTACTTTGAAATTTGAAGTGCATTGTTTGAAAAGCACTATTCGGCCTAGGTTTCCGACCAGAGCCAACAGAAGGCCTAGCTTCATGGGAGGGGGAGGGATTGAACGGTTCCGTCGCCATTTCCATGGCATGACCGACTGGAGGATGCAGACGGGTGTCACAACACCCCCCAGAACGATGCCGCTTGCTCGAACGAACCATGATAACAGAAAGAAGGTAGGCCTCAAAAGGGTTATGGGCGGGATGACCACCAGGACGGAGTCGAGTGAGGCAAGAGGGATGCCCAACAGAGCTTGCGACTGACACCACAGTATGACAGAGCTTATAGACAGCCACAAAAATTTCAGACAATAACAGAGAGGAAGAATCCAGAACATGGGAGAAATTACCCTTGAGAGAGATGGCTTTGAGCCTGCAGCAGTGCACCAAATTTAAGCCATCACCCACAACTCCTGTAAACCAGGTTCTATTGCCGCGCAGCAGAGCACAAAGCTTGGTAAGTGAACCATGGATCGGCATGATTATAACAGGAGGCATATTGCGTCGATCAACACAGAACTTAAATGCAAATCCTCCTCCCAATCTCGCATTAATATTCATTCCCTGCTCGCATGAGGTTACGTCCCGGGAGGCCACACTGCTCTGCAGTAGACAGTACTAGGCATTAACTTCGTGCATGGAGAACTGTGGTACCAGTAATGCCACCCGGATCCGGGATCCCTGTGTCCTTCTTTGACTTCATGTTGTTGTTCTTTTCTTGCGGCTTCAACGAGTTGTCTTGGGTCACCCTGCCTTGGCTTTGTCCTTTATTCTTTGGATTCACAGATCCAAAGTCTCGCTTCTTTTGTTTAAACTTCTGCTCGATATTGATGGCGTATCGGTACGCAATGCCGAGCGAAGAGATGTTCAGGAACTCCATCTCATCATGGATGTACCTGTGTAGGAAGCAATGGTATTTAAGTGCCAAATGCAGCTCAGAATCCTTGATACCCAACTTTGTACGAAGGGTATGAAAAGTATTTGTGAACTCTGGCACATCTTGGTCCCTTCCCTACCGTAGCATGGTCCACTTTATGTATTTATCCTCATAGCTTTTGATAGGGTAGTACTGCTCCTTAATGGCATCCAGGAACAAATTCCAAGTGGGTGCTGCTAAAAATAATGATTTTGTACTTTCATCCTTTTGCTCGCAGTAGGTTTCCCACCAATCCTTGACATGGGGGGCTACTTTGGAAAGAGCGAAAGTAATCTTTTCCCTGCTGGAAAAATCATGAACCAAAAAATACCCTTCTAGCAGATTTAACCATTTATCTACGACATCTGTATCTATCAAACCCTCGAATATGGGGATTTCAAAGTTAACTTGTACCTTAAAGGGTGTGGCGTTTCTAGAGTAGCCGCTGGAAGTAGATGTGTTGCCCATGGGTAGTTGCTGAAGGATCTGGGCAAAGTTGTCCATCATCGCATTCCTTTGTCACTCAAGAGCTTCTTTGAGCAATATTTTGATAGGATCTCCCACCCCCTCATCTTTCTTTTCATCCACCATGGGAGGCTGTCAGGATTTGCAAGGTTGGTCTTGCAAGGGTTTGACCAACTCAAGCCCTAACTCCTTATATCCCGACCTCGTTGGGGACATGCAAAGAAAAATAGAGAAAGAGCAGACCACTTTGATACCACTAATCTAGATTTAAACAAGAACGCAAAAAATTACAAATATAACCATAAATACAGAGATGCAACAGAAATAATACTTCATTTCATTACTGTAAAATACTCAAATATGCTTACAAACAGAAATGGAAATAAACCAGCTAGGGCAATGGTAGCTTATCTTTGAGAAGAGATGCGGAAACTACATGCCTCTGAACTATGTTACAATGAAGCTCATAGGCCTATTTATTGTTGAGAAACAATGGAAAACCCTAAACATCCAAAAACTGAACTCTAGGAGATGAAACGCCAAACTGTGGGCCTCATTTTGGGTAAATTGGTACATCAACTTCCCGGGGTCGTAACTTTGGCATACAATCTTTGTTTGACATGCACAATACCTCGTTAGAAAGATATATCTAAGGACTACAACTTTGGGAAGAGAAACATAAGATGTTTCTCCCAGGTTTCCCAAAGACGTTGTTTAGGGCCTCAACACAGCTCCAGAAGTTTAGGACCCGAAAATATGCTAAAAATAGTAAATTGTGCTACAATTAAGGAAACTAAAAAACTGAAAGAGACGGTTGTGGAGGTCCAAGTGGGATAGGTGGGTGGACACCAACATCCACCTGGATCGTAATCACAGTGGAAATTGATGGCTTACCTAAAGAGGGGGATGGTTTTGCAAGCAAGATTTGTGCAAGAATTGAAGCTCCATCATTTGAATAATTATGGACTCAATGTTTAGTAAAAGAATCCAGAAAAGAGGCTAGAAGTAACTCTCAATATGAAAATGAAACTTCTCAAGCCTTTGCATCTAAGTCAAAGAAGAATTTTTATAAGAAGAAGAAACATAAAAATAGAGACATGTCCAAATTCCAGTGTTTTGGTTGTCCTCAATATGGAAACTACAAAACATATTGTCCTAAGAACCCTAAAAAAAATTAAAGGAATGAAAGGTTTGAAGCATTAATAGTTAAGGATGAAGAACCTTCAAGGAAGTAGAAGGAAGATCCTAGAGATATTTTCTATTGATAGATCATGTAAATGATGGTTGGTGTATTATGCACCAAGTATTGTAGCATAAAGGTTATAAGATAGTCTAGAGACATGTTTAGAAGGATAGTTAACACCCTCATCATATTTAGTGGAAAGAGGGACGAGTAGAAAATTTAGTTTAAAAGCATCAACCCAAGCGAAATTTGTTTTAATGGGAGAGCATCTGAAGGAGCCACAGATCCAAAGCAGCCAGCGAAGAAGGAAGAAATTTGTTTAATTATTTTTCTTTGATTAGTCTTGAGGCTGAGTTTGGAAGCAGATGGATTGAACCTTAAAGGAGAGTTTATGGTAGTCTTGGTATGAGTTTAATGGTGGAACGAAACTCAGAAATAAATTTGAGTCTTTGTATTCTTGCAGGAGAACCAAGGGTTCTATAGCCCTCATTTGGAGGGGTCGAAAGGCTTGAAACAATATCATATCTGTCCTCAAGAGGCAGTAAAGCGAGGACTTTAAGGAGAATCTAGACCACAATTATAAAAAGTTTTTTTGAATTTTTTTGACAACACTAACGTAATCCTAACCAGGATCGAAACATGATCTACTAGCAAAGTAGCTCAAGAGGCTTGTATGTCTATGAAAGGAGGCCCAAGTAACCTCATGTAATTGTGCAAGAGCTGAAGATTTGTTTTGGACAAGTTTTGGGGTTATTATTATAGGCTTCAGACCTGTGATTGTCCACTAAGATTTGTCACAGAATTTGACGAGTTGACCAAGGTGGATAAGGGTTGTAACTAGGGTTGTGAATTACTTATGTTTCTATGGACACTAGTTGCTAAATAGATGGTACATTCATATGTAACAAACAACAGTTTGTTAGTTGTTACTTACGTGAAGTTGAAGAGTTGTGTATGGGCACAATTCTAGTGCATGCATTACAGGTAAGGAGAATGGATTGTCTAAGCATGGTTCTACTTTTTTCACATATTGTGATGGATTAGGATTGATATCCTAAGTCAAGTACATGGACATGGATAATGAGAATGTTGGATTGGATAAGAATCTTGGACATACATTATTAATTCATATACTGTGATGGATTAGGATAGAGATCCTAAGTACATGGACTTGGATAAAGAATGGTATGGTGGAAGACATACTCCGGATATCTTAGGTGGAGTATGTACCTTGATAATGTCTCATGTAATGTATCCCAGCATTGTTCTCTTATCTTGTGGAAAGATAGAGTGTACTTGTTAAGGTCTTAGTAATGTGAGAATTTTGGCTATGATATTGATTCTTATCAATGTGAATCCCTTCTTATGTGAATATTTCAACTTGAGATAGATATGTTGAGTCATTATGAATACCTCCCTAGTTAAGAGGGAGTGTTGGAAAATGTAACTAGTGTCGGTCTTCATAATGAAAGGAAAATTGTTATTGAATTTATTTTTTATTTTTATCTTTTAATCTAGCATGATATTCATTCTATTTAGATTAAAAAAGATTCAAAGAAAATTGTAAAAGATTCATGTCAAAATTGACATTTGTAAGGAAGGAAAAAGAATTTTTTTATTCTTATAAAATATGTTGTCAAACCTCCAAGTCGGACCTCCCTTTGTAAAATATTATTTGAAGTATTGAGTGTGAGTTTTGTAATAGAAGAGGAGAAGACGAAACCCTAATACTAAAGAAGTCTGCATTTCTGTGACAGGGCTGAAATACTAAAGAAGTCTGCAATCTATAACAAGGGCTAAAAATTGGAAGCAGACTATAATTTTAACAAGACTGAAATTCCTCTAAAGATTGGAACATTGATCATATTCTTGCAGAAGCTTGTCTTTGACTTTGATTTTCTGAGGAGGGCTGACTGGGAGGAATTCTTTGGTCTTTGATTGCATATCTCATTATGAATTGATTCAATAAGAAGAGGATTGTTAGTTTTTCCCCTTTTGAGGGTTTTTCTCCCTGGCTTGAAAGCATAAATATTTGTGTCTCTTACTTCTTTGTAATCCTGGAAGAATAGTTTATGTAGTTGCTTGATGAAGAATAAATAATAATTATTGTTTTGAGGCTTTTGAAACCAGTGTTTTGTGTGTAGTTTACTTCTGGAGTTCTCGCATCCATGATTGTTTGTATCGACGTTTCGAGCCATCCACCATGGCTCATCATTAGGATATATCAGAAATTGTGTAGGACAGATCTCATTAGACTTTGTGTACTTGACTTAGGATCTCCATTCTGCCAAGGTTGGCTTCCATTCCCTATACATCTCTTAACCCTATTTATTCAAAGTCTAATGAGATCTGTCCTACACAATTTTTGATCTATCATGATGATGAGCCACGGTGGATGGCTCGAAACGTTGATACAAACAATCATGGATGCGAGAACTCCGGAAGAAAACTACACACAAGAAATAATAAATAAGAAAAGAAAGAAGATTAACTCTCACATGTAATTACCAAGTAAGAAAATATACTTTACCTTTGATTTTCTAACATTCTCTTCATTCGTTATTCTCAATATGTGTAGCAATAATGTTCTAAGATTTTTTTGTCCATCAATTTCAATAATAAGACCAAATCAACCCAAAGCACTACTTATTTTATCACGCAAACAAAATATAATATATGATTGTTACTAGTTAGATAAAGCCATTAAAATCAAAGAAAAACAAAAAGATTATAGCCTTCCCTTCCAATGAATCAAGTAATATTCTCACACAAGTATCATTGTTAGTTTCTCCAATAGATTAATTAATAATGAATATCGATGATGAAGTGTGGAAATGAATATTGGTTTGCCATAGTTTGTATTTTGATTTGTGTGATTAAATTAGGTGCAATCATTTTACTATTCAGGATCCAACCCAACAGTCATATCATGTGAAGGAATCAAGATCTCATTTCCACATAAGAGCATGAAAAAAAAATCATCACAAAATGCTCTCAATATATTAGATTCCCAAATATATTACGAACAAACAATCAGAATATGACAGGTATTGGCAAAATCTATTAAATATTCATTTACATAAATAGATCCATTACCAGATAATTTAAGAAAATGATCTTTGAATTTAGGAAGGGGAATTGTTGCTAGAGCTAGATTGAGAGAAAGAGGAACATGCCATAGGGTGTGTTTGGCCAGGAGGTAAATCCTCAAATCAAATTTATTATTCATTATGATTACTCATGGTTATATACAAGAGGGAGAGACTATTGGGCTTCACCTCCTGATGTCTCTTCATTTTCCATTATTTACTATTTACATTATTTACAAATGTTCACCCAATCCCAATGATTAGGTGTCAAGATTCACCCCCTTAATCTGAAGGGATGTTGATGATTCCAAGCATCGTTCTAAATCTTTCGAAATTTTCTCTTCCAAGCACTTTTTTGAAGATGTCTGCAAACTTCTCATTAGTGGAACAATGGCGTAGATGGATTTTCTTGGCTTCAACATGATGTCAAATCAGATGGTATTTTGTATTGATGTGCTCCGTTCGATCATGTAACTTTGGGTTCTTTTCCAACTTTATTGCAGAGGTGTTTTCAATCATGAGTGGAGTTGAATGTACTTGTTTCATGTGAAAATCTTCCAAAAAATTCCTGAGCCACAAAATTTATTTTGTTGCCTCAGCTACTGCCACATATTCTGACTCTATTGTGGAATCCGTTGGAACTGATTATTTGTGTGATCTCCAGGAGACATCTCCTGATCCAAGACTCATAGCATAACCTAAAGTAGGTACCCTTGTTTCTTTTTCTCCATCAAAGTTTGAATCAGAGTATCCAATCAAGCTGAAGTTTCCCACCTATGTATACTTGAGTCCAAAGTCTTGGGTTCCCCTCAAGTACTTTAGAACTCTTTTTGTAGCAGACCAATGTCCCTCACAAGGCTTCTGCATAAACCTGGAAAGGATTCCAACAGAAAACGAAATGTCTGGTCTAGTAGTAGTCAGGTAGTTGAGACTTTCTACAAGACTTTTATACTTTGTTGAATCCTTAAATTCTTTTCCTTCAATGGATGTGAGATTAAGTTTTGTTCCCTTGGAGTAGTCAAAGGATTGCACTAAGCCATGACAAACCTGTTCAACAGATCTCCAATGTACTTCTTTTGAGAGAGGAATATAGACTCCGGATGTTGAGCTACTTTAATACCAAGATAGTAGTGAACATAGCCCAAGTCATTCATTTCAAAACATTTCCTCAATTCCTTCTTTATAAATGAAATGTGGCTCCCATTGTTCCCTGTCATCAAAAGATAATCTACATATACCACAAGATAATGTTTGAAATTGAGTTTCAGAAGACTCTCATTTAGCTTTTCATACCAGGCTCGTGGTGCTTACTGGAGGCCATAGAAGGATTTCACAAGTTTTCCTACTTTATGTTCATGTCCCTTCACAACAAATCCTCCTGGATGTGACATAAAAACATTTTCTTTCATATATTCATTCAAGAAAGAAGTTTTTACATCCATTTAATGGACTTTCCAACTGTTCTGAGCTGCCAAGGTAAAGAGTGTTCGAATGGTAGCCCATTTTGTTGTGGGGGAAAAAGTCTCCTCGTAATCGACCCCTTCCTCCTATGCAAAACCTTTTGCCACAAGGCTAGCTTTCTTCTTGTCAAGTGAGCCATCGGCTTTATACTTGTTCTTATAGACCCACTTGCAGCCAATTGGTTTGGTTCCTAATGGAGGATCAACCAACTTCCAAGTCTCATTCTTTATCAAGGCATCATACTCCTTTTGCATCGCTTCTTTCCATTCATCATGAGAAGTGGCTTCTTTGAATGAATTTGGTTCAAAATCTGTGGACAAATTCAGTTCACAATCATAAGAAACATCCATATCAACAGGTGAATGGGAATCATCTACATCACCTCCACTTTGTCTGGTTGAATTTCTTGATCCTGTCTTTCCAACCTCATCAGGATGAACACTTTCAAGTGTCTTTGTCAGCCATTTTGAGGGACCTTTCTGAGATGGTCTAGGCTTCTCAGTTGACTGAGTTGGGACTAAATCAAGATTGAGTCTCCCAATTCTGTCAATCACATCACTCAAAGTATCATCAGTGGCTAGAGCTTCATGTGGAGGAGAGAGTGCTTCAAAAGAAGAATCCATAGATTGATCTAGTATAGGAATCCTCCCTTCAAGATGTGGAATCTAACTATCAAATTCTTGAAATGATTTTACATGTTTGAATCTATCCAAGCGATCAAGTTGTCGCTCAACAACATTGTTAGCTTTGGAAGATTCAAGAAAGATTACATCTCTAGATACAACAAACTTCTTATTAACTTCATCATAGAGACGATATGCTTTGGAGGTATTTGAATACCCTAAGAAGATACACTTACGACTCCTTGAACCAAGTTTGTTGCTTTGTACTTTTGGTATCAAGTTACAACAGGCAGAACCAAAGATCTTGAGATGCTTTACCGAAGGAATGTGGCCATACCACATTTCATAAGGAGTCTTTTTTCTAATAGCATTAGATGTAAATCTATTCTTTACATATACAACACATAGAACTGCATCAGCCCAAAACATCAGTTTACATTCTTGAAAAACATCATGGAACATACCATATTTAAAATTGTCCTATTCATTATTTCAACTATTTCATTCTTTTGGGGATTATAAGGCACAATGGTCTAGTGTTTGATCCCATGCTGAAGAAGATAGCTTTCAAATTCATTTGAAGTGTATTATTTTCCCTTATCAGTGTGAATAGATCCAATACGAGATTGTGCATTATTTTCAATCCATGTATGAAAAATCTTGAATGTTTGAAAAGCATCAAATTTGTTCTTCAAAAAATAAACCCAACACATTTTGGTGCAGTTATCAATAAATGTCATCATATATTTATTTCCATTTGCAGAAGGAACATGCATTGGACCGCATAAATCTGAATAAATGAGTTCAATTTTCTTATGTGCTCTGGAATGTGAATCATGAAAAGGTTGTTTGTTATGCTTTCCTAGAATACAAGCATCACATTGCTTAAGTTTCCTAGGAATTGTAGGCAAACCAATAACACCATTTTTCTTCAATAAGGGAAGGTCGCCATAGTTCAAGTGTCCAAATATAGCATGCCATAAAAGACTTTATGGAAATGTACCTTCATCATAATGAGAATTTTATGAGAAATTTTGTGCACGAGAAGAGGTACCTTGCCTCTTCAGAAGTCTTTCTTCTTCTATCCCCATCATGACAAGTGAGTGATATGATGTTTTTCTGGCCTCAACCTTGCCATCAAACATATGAATGGAGTGTCCTTGTTGGAAGATGTGGACCAAGGACAACAAGTTCTCCTTAGATGTGGGATATAGAAAATATCATGCAGAAGAAAGTCTGGAAGACAAGGTAATTTGAGCCTGATTGTGCGAAGCCCTAATGGCTTGAGTTTTGATTTGTCTACAAAGTATACTACTCCATCAAAATTATTAGTAAATTCTTCAAAAAAATCTCTTCTAAAAGTCATGTGGCAAGTTTCTCCTTAATCAAGCAACCAATCATTTTTCCAAGAAGCAAGTGAAGAATTAAACAAGTCTTCATTTAATCCAATATTAAAATGTGCCACAACAAAGTGAGCGGATTCAGGTGCTTTACCTTTCCCTTTGTCATTGGTTTTACCTTTGGGTTGACTTCTTTCCAGCTCAATTTTGTCCCAATGCAACTTGCATGTGGATGCATCATGTGATCCATCTCTATTGCAATGTCTGCAATGAAGATCATATTTTTCTCCTTGAGAGTGTCTGCCCCCCATGCCTATGAAATTTCTTCTTCCTCTTCCTCTTCGACCACCTTTTCCTCTAGAAGAATCTTGAGCATGATCCTTCCCTCTATGTGAAAGACACACAGCTTCTTCAGAAGACTAAGGAGCTATCTTTTTCCCAAAAGCCTGCTCTCTCTTAGCAAACTTTTTCAAAAGGGAGTCAAAGGTAATCTCTTTGAAGTTTCCATTTGCTTGCAATGACTAAAGATAATTTGAATAAGTGGGATAAGTGCCTTGACAAAAGCTATAAGAGGAATTTATAGTTCAACATTAGTGGCTTTGATATCATGCATAATAGATCTTACTTCTAATTCTAAAGCAAGAGCACCATCATTTTTCAATTCCATGCTGAACAATTTAATCAGCAATTGGACAACTTCAAGTTTAGAGCGTGAGTCATAGAGTTCCTTCAATTTCTGTAAAGCTTCAAAAGCATTTGAAAATGGTGAAATATGATGACTCGCCTCTTCATTTATAGATGTTGCAATTAAGGCATATGCCTTGTTGTTCTTGTTTTCCCAAATGGAAAACTCCTTATCTGAGGTGGGCTTTGCAGGTTCATTATCTTCTTTTCCTACACAAACTCCTTTCCACAATTCATTGAAAATGAGAGTGTGTTTTATCTTCCACGACCATTCTAGATAGTTCTTTTTCCCATAGAGAAATACTCCAACTATAGAGATCAATGAATGCATTTTAAAAAAATGTGTACTGTGTAAAAAATTGTTCTTCTACTGGAAAAAAATTGCGCTTGTTGTGTAAAAAAAATTTGTTGTAGTAGAAATACTGTGAAAATTTAATTCTAATATGTATATAACATAGGTATATTTGGGGAAGGGATTATATGGGGGAGGGAGTATTTGGAGAAAGTATTAACTGGTGGGGATTAACACATATGGATGCTATTAACATATATGGACGAGTGATAATATGACTGTTGTAAAAAAAACACAGTGAATATACATTATTTGGAGTATGTAATACCATTACAAAGTCACATATACGTTACATACACCAATTAAAATTGGGAGCAGATACCACCAATGCGTGAGGGGTGTGAGGGGACCAGGGATCAATGGATTTCCCACACAAAAATGATATATGGCAGTGAGGTATGTGTTAGTGTCGGTCTTGAGCCCTCCATCGGTGATCAAAAGCTCTTTGCATTATGCATAGGTAGGTGTCTCATCACTGTCAGTTTTGTATCCCGTTAGGCATGCCATAAAACTGATGGAGGAGCTGGTCCTTGTTCCCTTCTTGGCTTTGCTGGATCAGGTCATAT
>APFE030588189.1:14467-82617 GCA_000404065.3 Pinus taeda | reverse complement strand
GTAGCAACTTATTAGGGTGGTCTAAAACCACCTTGTAGTAATGTTTGGGGACACTGGGAGACCCCCTCGTACTAACTTTTGGTGGTGTTAAGAGTTCCCACTGTGGCAACTTGTGGGGGCATTCGAATCCCTCCTTATAGTAGACTATACATACTTTCAAATTTTTAGATTGTGATACTTTCACATTGTTATTTTAGGCACAAGTGAAGAGGATAAAAAAATTGGGTAGTTGTATCCAATTAAGGTTGGATTACATGACGCATCACTGAATTCATTAAATCAAGGAGAGTTTGCAAATGGCATTGAATCAATTTTGCACAAACCTTCATTCGAGCATACGATCATCTCTTCGCATTCACTTCATAATGAAAGCAGTGAAGAAAATTGATGATGTCATTGAATATAGTGTTGATCCTGATGTATTCTATGGGAATCTTAGGAGGTGTTTGGGAATGTTCTTTCTATTGTTGTTGATTTGCGCTAAAGTTCATGGAATTATAAAATCATGAAGGGGAAAAAGCTTTGCATATTGCCTAATAAAAACCAAGAAAGTTGAAGGATCAGTCCCTCCTAGCCTAGTCCCTTTACCTCTTTATGTTATGTTTCCTTGCCAACAAACTCCTGCGCTTTATTTCGATAGGCTTTGGCAGGGCATCAATGGTAGTAGAGTTTGTTTAATTCTCAAGGAGCTTTCTCCCATTAACACAAAGATATTTAGTTATATTTCCATGTAATTAATTTTAATTTAGTATATCTTGGTTGGTTTGGTCTCTAACTCTTTGAGTTTGTACCCTGTTGGGTTGTTAGTGCATCTATCATATTTACTTTCCCTCCAAAGTTCATCCCTTAAGTCCAATATTTCCCTAATGTTCTTTCTCCTCACTCTTTCATCCCAAAGGATAAATGCAAGGGGTGGTCAAGGTCATAGCCAAGGCCACAGTTATGGTTGTGGAAGAACTCAAGCTCAAACTTAAACCACTTGAGATTGGGGTCGTAGAAATAACAGTGATTTAATCTTGGAAGAAACTCGGTCTTATTGGACTAATGCACACCCACGAGATCATTAGATTATTTTGGGTTGGGACAATGAATTGAAGCAACATGCAAAAGATAATGAACTAGAGCTAAATGAATGGCAGGAACTCATCCTTGACCATGATACCAAAGGTTGATACACCCAGTTTTAGCAGACCCTTTACCTTTTCTGGATGATAAAAAATCTCTTGGCAAAAGATTTAACGTACACCTTTGCAGGAATTTTGGAGTTGGAAAAAATAGACTGGAAATCCACAGGGAATTCTATCTCATTCAGTACCATATTCAATAGCAAAACGCTCATTTAAGTCATATTGAGAATCATATTCCTTGCCTTCCACAAACTGAATAAGGACACAATATCCCTTTTATAAAGTAATAAGGAAAAAAATGGAAATTATTTTTTTATTATTAAATTGATAGTTAATTGAGTTTGTCTTGAATAATTGGAATTTTTTTTTCTCATAATGACTTGGAACCTTGTTATTAAATCTAAACATAAACATTCTCAATATGCATGATAAAATTTCTGCGGTTTTGAATTATAAATATATCTTTTCTACACAACCAAAAAGGTGCATCTTTCCTACATCAATGTTCATAATGATAAACTTTGTGATCTATTTAGCTGAAATTCTAAAATATTGCTCAAGCAACCTACTCCCAACAACTAATATTACTTTCTTGATCATAACGTGATTATTTCTCATTAATTATCACTTCCCGGTTTTCTTTGGAGATTGAACAAATACAAATGGAATATAAGACCATAGCAATCTCAATTTTGGATTTGAACATTTAGAACTCACTCTTTTTGTTTGTTTCTCACCATTTATTCCAAAGCAATTAGATTTCTATGCTGAAGTTTTAAATATCCCATAGATTCCATGAGAGAAATTAGATTTATGTACTGAATTTTCCTATGGATTTTGAAAATTGAAGTTACCTCCTCTTATCAAGCAACCTAGTCATATGCTTTGTTGACCTCCAATATGGTAATAATTCCATTAACTACTGATCACATAAATTTTGTTTCTCACCCCCATCATCTACCCCATTCTCAGCAATTTTTAAAAAGTGATTCTCAAAAGAATCCCCGAGAGGCACTCAAAATAGAATCAAAAGATCCTCTATTCACAAAGATCAAGTCGACCTACATGAAGGGGCAAGTTGGCCTAAAGAGAGAAATTTGTACCCCTCACAAGCCTATAAATAAGAAGGAACTCAACCTCATTATGACTCACCAAAAGTAAGCTTGATCTTCTTAAGATAGAAGCTAGTAAAAGGACCAAAAGGAAGGAGAAGAATTAGATCTAAGTTTTTGGGTCTCTCTCTCTCGTGTTAGGGTTTCTACATTTGATGGGCAGAAGAATTTGTTGGGGAAGTCAAAGTTGCAGAATAATTTATTGGGCAAGTCAAAGCTGCAAAAGAGTTTTTTGGGCATATCGAAATTGCAGAAGAGTGTGTTGGGCAGGTCAAAGTTCCAGAAAAATCTGGTGGGCAAGTCGAAATTGCTGAAGTCACTGGAATAAACTTCTTGTCATTTTCTCTATTTCATGTGGTTTCATAAAAATTCTACCCCAAGTTTCTAGCACATTCTAGACTGTTACACTGCCCATTTACAGAAATTCATTGCTTAACATTTCCTAATTCTGATTTCCTTTAGTTCCTTTAGTTCCTTGATTATTTTGATTTTGATTTACTTGGGGTATAGTGATGGGATTTTTAACTTTCACATTAATAATAAATCCTTAAAAATAATCCAAATCCTAGTACAATCCTTCATGCTAGTTTATCATTTGGTTTCTCATTATTTTTGTTGCTAAGATGGAACACTTGAAGAAAGAAACTAACAATCAATTCCTTGGTGAAGAGCATACAATGATCTCTTTGATTTCGGTGGGAATAAGTGTCAAATAATACACAAACTCCTCAACATTTTTGCTATAAGATAAGTGTTGATGAATGTACAAGAATGTATCAAAATAACTAACAGCACAGTTAAAACCTCAAATTCATTTACAACCCCTTGGAAACAAAATGTTGTTCAGAAATGCATTTGGATAACTGGCAACATAAGGTAAAACATATTGTATTTTTGATAGCCCTCTAGATAACAAAAAGCTAAAACCTACTATATTTTTGGCAACCCTTAAAAGTTTGGACCATACTGATCCTACCCGCCATTCATGTCTTGACAACGCTCTTAAGTCACTTTGGAAATGAAACAGAAGAAACCCATGCTAAAACTGAAAATAAAAACTTAATAAAAAAATCACAAACGCTAGTTATGGTTGTTTTATACTCTAAGGAAATTTTAGGATTATTTCAAATAATGTCATTTGAATTAGTAAAATGAGATAGGTTTCCTATAAGAAACCATCCATTTTGCCTGATGTTATGTAATTTTCATCTTAAATCCCACAAATTTTATTATTCTCTTAAAATAGCTCCCAAGGTTATTTAATAAAATCATTACCCTTGAAGTCGCTCCCCGAGGTTCTTTAAGAAAATTATTTATCCTTGCAAACCCCCAAGTTCAGAAGCTGGTTGCCAAGTTATTCAATCTAATTAAATTACCACTACAAAATGACAGTTAAGCAACCCTATCTACTCAACGTGGAAACTTATTCTTCATGATGGGGTTGCATACAGAATGACATTGTCATTGTCGAAGCTTAAAATAAACCAAAAAACTGGAAACCTTAAATTTATAAAACCTTGATGATTTTAATGAGACCCCAAAAAAAAACACATGGAAAACTAGAGTCTATTCCAGAATAGTCTTTTTACTTGAAAAAATAAGATTGAAGACCTAATACATTGTTCGATGACTAAAATGTATAGCAAGGAATGGCTGACTTAAGACAACTTCATTAAAAATATTGGGTATGAAACCTCAAACTAAGAAGAAAACATGAAGATACGAACCTTGCATCTAGAGAAATAATTTGGACCAGAAGGATAGTGGGCAGAGTGGAGCGCATGTCTCTGAACCTATCTCGCTCCTTGTATTCATCGCACTCCCTGCAATCCTCATAACGTCTTGTATGAGTAGGGCTTTGGATCCTCCTGGGGATGTCACTTCTGCTACGTCTTTAGTTTCCTCCCATTTCATCCCCTACAGAACTGTTTGATACGAATCAAATGTGAGAGAATCTATGAACAAGTATTTACACAGATAGCTTTGCTCTGTTCCTTGTTGTGGCTATCTAGTTGATGTCTCAAATGCTTTCTTGCAAGTATTGTGATAGTCCTCGACTTCGCAAATGGGGAGAGGAAAAATGAATGAACGTGCGTGGGATAATAATGGCTTATCTCAATTATTTAACTCACATTAAATTGATATAAATTAATATTATACATAAATCATTTATAAATTAGGTAATTATATATTATTAAATTGGGATTTTATATAAATTATTTATTAATGTTAATTTACAGTGATTTTTAATATATTTTTGTTAAATACAATTATTTGAATTAATATTGTATCAAGATTTTTGTTGATTTTTCTATTATTATATTTGAATTCACTTTTAACATGTTTAAAATATGCTTTCATCTTCATGTGTGGAGGTTATCTACTTGTATATTCAAAGAGTTGTTTTTACCTTTATATGTGGAGGTTATCTATTTGCATATTCAAAAGGTTTTGATGTAGCTTTTGCCTTAAAAAATGACTATTGTGACTTTGATGGTGAGAAAGTAATCTATAAATAGAGTTAAGAGTTATTTAGAATAAACAGGAGATTCTTTCCCATTATCTATGACTAATCTTTGAGAGATTGGATATACATTCCCTAATTATCACATAAACAAGAGTTTAATCTTGCATTTAGTGTTTTATCTCCATGGAGGTTCGCTAAACAAAGGGAATACCTCCTCCTATGTGAATTTGATTATGTCTCCCTCTCAAATGATTGCTAAACATTACGAGTTGAATATTCATTACTTTAAAGATGTAGTCTTGTCGAATATATGAAAAACATAGTAGGATTATTTCATTGTGGACAAACTCAAGTGCATGTTAGAGGGAAGTATTCCTCTATGGATGGTTAACAAGTTGATCAATAATTACAATCAAACACTTCAATCTATATACTTAATGATCTCTATTCATCATCTAAAGAGTTCAAGAATCAAATAAATTCCAACCTAACTTCTAAGTATATAATAAGCTTGTGCTTTAGAGGTTCTATTATTGTAAAATTTGACAATTATGGAAGTTGTGGCAAGGTCTTGGAGGAGGGACTGTCATCTTGGAGCAAAGCTAGCCTCTTTTTAAAGGATAGTTTGTAAAATTGAATCCATCTTCAATGTTTGTCTCTTCAACTCCACTCTAGATTTGAATTTTGAATATCCCCCTACATATTTTGGGATGAGACAATATTTCAAAAGCCAACATAAATATATTGGGGATGTATAACAAGATACAAACCAATCAAGGAAGGTTATACACACATGTGCTAAACGTTGCATTGAAGTTGACTTGAGCAAGGGCATAGCAATGCATATTTAATTAAATATTCCTAATTTTAACAACCCATCCATTTGATTACAACAATGATACTTTATGTGTATCTATGTGCAAAGATAATATACTTGAAAAACACCTTCCCAACAACAAAATGATTATAAGAAAAATTGAAAAATAATAGCTAATGGGTGGTAGGATTGAATGAAGAATAAAAGATCATGAAAGAAGAGGTGTCCAAGTTTAGTCCCAATAAAATATTCTATGACACCCTCCAAGGAGTGTGTTATTAAGAGTGACACAAACATGATCATGGATTACATGCCAAAATCTTATGGGAAAAATGGGAAGCAACCTGAATGAGATATTATGGATTTCAAAGAGAGTTCATTTTATTCAATCCAATGGAAGCAAGGTAGTTGGTGCTACTTGAGCCTTCCTCAGCTCTAAATAAATTGGTTGAAAGCAAGAAATCTAAAAGAGAAATTCAAAGAAAGGAATATTGAGTGGTTAATATGTTGAAAAGTATTTTTAATGATTGGAATTTAGTCTTCAAATAAAAGTGGCCATATAAGAGTTCTACCATTTTCTATTGCACATGTTTAGAGATACTGAATTCTACGTGAATTGATTTTTTTTTAGATTTGTGTCCAAGAGACCTTCAAATAAAATAAAATGATCTAGTTGCTTTGTAATATGAGCATTTCTTCGTATATCATTAGGGAAGTTGGCATAGTCTTTGTAGGGAGGATATCGCAAAGGGCAATGTCATAAAAAAGGTCTATAAAGAACTTTGAGAGAGGGTCTTCCTGACCATATGGATCCCAAACTTAAAAACCCCCCAAAGAGAAATTTAAATCTCCCTTTAAAATAATGTGCTTGTTACCGCTCAAACTAGCAGGGGTCATAAAAGGGGATCGTTGAAGTGTTACTACTAGCCTAAGGGAAACAACGGACCGATAGCCCATTGTCACCTTGGCTAAGGCTCCCATCTCTTTACAAATTTTCACTGATGGGAGGAGACCCATTATGATAAGGATCACGAAATGGATAGACCAATGATAGGGTGAGGGGTGATCCTAGAAACCTATTCACAAGAGAGGCTCAAATATGTGGCTTCCTTCTCTTGGAAGACAAGATGTAAGGCTCTTTGTGAAGGGCTTGGGGAAAATTTATAGGGTTAGGTTTTAAGTATGTGCCTTATAAAGGAGATCCCTAAGCCCTATAATTCTTGTCGAAACTTGGGTTCCATGTGATCTTTGAAGAATTAACCTTGATAGTGCGTGGGACCACACTGGACCAAGTGGACCCGAGGTTCAGTCAAGGGGATAGGATTTAGCAACCAATGATATGCTTGACCTAATTAGGGAGGGGAAAGGGATCAATGAATGAATTTTCAATGTAAGACAATCCAAGGATACCAACAATGTTTCTAGCCTAAGGGAAACCAAGGGAAAGAATTGGTCTTCGAGCTATGGCTTGCGATATCTCAAGATCCCACCATCAAAACCTCATGAAATTTTGGAGGGCTTATTGAGGAAACAAATGTATGCATATGTATTGATGGTATGCATATGGTGTCACAGTCTCAAAGCTATGTATGGTGAACTCTTACCGAGTCAGTATTTCATCCAACCTTGTGAAGGCAGAGGGGCATTAGTCATCATGGTTGATCACATGACTTAGAGGCTTGAAATGTACCTGAATCACTTCGTACCTTATATGAGTCATCTACAAATTTGTGAGAATACTTTTCAAATTTATGCATAAACCATGTGAGGGACATTGGTTTGCTGCAAAAAGAGTCATGGGATACTTAAAGGGGACTGAAGATTAAGGGCTTAAGTACACAAAGGTGGATGACTTCTGTCTTATTGAACATTCTAATTCATACTTCAATGGGGACAAGGAAAACATAGTATCAACTTCAGGATATCTCATGATTCTTGGATCAACAATGGTCCCTTGCACGGGGCTTCACTCGATGAACCTCTCACATATCACGTGCATTCGTGGCATACTAAACAATACCCCTAATTTGATTACATATTGAAAAACACCTCTATAAATCACATTATATAACCCCATTATGAATGAACGTGGTATGGCATTTCTCCCCAAATGAAGCCCTTGTGGTCTCCTAGAGGTCACGCAAACAATAAATTTCGATAGATTCAACAACAAAAGTAGAATATGTGGCATTCGTAGAAGTGACAAAGGAAATTATGTGGCTCAAGAAAATAATTGAAGTCTTGCAAGAGAAACAAGTGAACTCAACTCCTTTACGTTTAGATAATACTTTTGCAATCAAGTTGGCCAAGAACCCAAGATTTTGATCGAACCAAGTACATCAATATGAAATATCATTTGATTCGATATCATGTAGAGGCCAAAACTATTCATTCAATACATTGTTCTACAAATAAGAAAATTGTAGACATCTTCACAAAAGCTCTAGGAAGAGAAAAATTCGAAAATTTGAAAATGATGATTGGGCTAACAAAAACTCCTTCAAATTAAAGGGGAGAATGTTAGACAGTGCAATCCTTCGAGATTATAGTTTAAAATAATTAGATGTAAAATTAGGTGAGGTAACGAATAATGGGTTGGGTTCTAATAATTGTCTTTTTATGTGATAAATTTGTTTTGATTTCTCAATGAATGACCATTAGGACTATTTGATCCTCAAAGAGTACAACCTTTCAAACCCATTTCCTTTTTATATTTCCTAAAAAAATATCCTTGCTTAAATGACAATGAGATTGAAAATAAATAAATAAAAAATAAAGCACTCTTTAATAGTCAAAAAATTCAAAAAATAAATAAAAAATACACATAATTTTTCCAAAATTAAAATCCCTAAAGTTGACTATAATCCCTTGCCTAAAAGAATTCAGGATCACATAATGTGCTAAGCAAAATCTTCAAGGCTCTCATAATGCAACGAAGCAATTGTGTAGTAAAAATGTAATAGAGTATGAATAGTGTAAACATGTGCGTAGATCAATAAATAATAAACATATGTATGTCTATGTGTTGATTGTATGCATATGGTATCACAATCTCAAAGATGTGTATGGTGAACTCTTATCTAGTCGATATTTGATCTGACCTAGTGAAGGCAAAGGAGCATTACTCATCATGGTTGATCACATGACTTAGAGGCTTCAAGTGTCCTTGAAACACTTTGTACCTTACATGAGTCATCTACATTCTTTTCATAGAAGATGACAATTGAGGTAGTGAACACATTATTTGATGATGGTTGGATGTCATTGTCCAAACATGGGTTGGGGGATGTCACTATTTGTATAAATTCTTTTTCAAATTACATAAACCATATATCATCATTAAATAGCCTATGTTCAATAGACATGAGCATCTTGAGTGTAAAATATTCCCTACTTTTATAGTAGGTTTATATGGTAGTCATCTTGAAGGAATGATTTTGAAATATTTTGATAAAGTTTTTTTTTAATTTTTATTTTATTTTTTATTTTAATTATATTAAAGCTTAACCTAAAAGGATTAGGATTAGTCCTCATATTGACTAGGTTGGTGCCTAGATTGGCCTAAGAGGCTTTTTGTCCTCATTCAAGGTTGGCACCTCGAAAAATTAAAGAACTTATATTACAAGTTGGAGCCCATATTTATAAATGAGAATCAAAGTCCTCACTATATTTAATAAAAAAATTATTTTTGTTCTACTTCTCATGTTCTGGCTTAACCTTTTAACTAACATAATATAACAATTGTAAGAAGTATCAATTCACCCTGCCCAGTATTTCCAACAAGGGTTGAGACATATTTGGACATACCAAAGCCCATGATTAAGTTGTTTATGTGATAGATAAGTATTTTCCACCTACTTGTCTATTGAGACCCTCTCTTTGGCATTGTAATTCTATAATGGTTAGTAATGGTAGCAAAACTACATGTACAAACTACTTGAAATATGTTTCAACATATATTTTTCTAAGTTGATATTCAGATTTGTCATTAGGTAATGGAGAGATTTTGTAGTGATTTTTCAAACTATTTATCATTCATAATTTCAAACGCTCATCATATAGCCTATATCGACAAGCTCATCTGCTCTCCAAGGTCACCTTCAAATAATTAGGAGGTTGAGAATAAGGGAGTGTTATCCAAATAGATTTGTTGACCTCGGAGTGAAATGTACCAGCTATGCTTTCCACATACTCTCGAGGTGGGACATTCCTTCAACCAATCTAACAAATTCTTCAAAATAGAAACATGTGCCAAGATGGTAGCTCTCATTTAATAAATCCATATCTATTTATAATGAGGTCATGATAAGCTCATTAGATTCTACTTATAATGGTTGTTCCAACTTACACCTCAAGCCTTGAAAATGCTCTTTCTAAATTTGACTTAGATGGTAATATTCTCAACATTGCCTCAATTATGGTGGATGTTTAAGTGCTTAAAACAGGTCTACATTGGTGCATTTCTATTCTCAAACTGTTTGATTCATCTTCCAAATTATGCTGAATCCAATGATAAATATTAGGATAAATGATTCCCTCCACTAGACTCCCATAAAAGCACTTAAAGCTAGGCTAGTGCTTTCATTCCCTCCAAAAATCTAACAATTTTGAAAATGAATCTCAATTTTTTAATTTATATATTTTACTAAAAATATATTTATATTATCAAGATATGTTTTTTTAAATATATATAATTTATATATATTGAATCAATAAATTTTTATTAACACATTAAATTAAGAAAAATAAAATAATTAATAAATATTAAATCAATAGATCCTAATTAACACATTAAAATTATGTAATTATTACATAAATAAAAAATCAATTGGGCACTTTTCAAACAATTTGGTGGGAAATTCTCAAATTTCAAGTGCTTCTAGAACAATTTGGTGTTGAAGCATTTTGGGACACTTTTTAGCAAACAGATAAATTGTTCGAGGAGAATCAGTCGGTGCGCAAATTTACAAATAGACGATTAATTCGACTATCCTCAGGGAATATCGTGGAGCATTAACAGGTGAGGTGCTTCTGGCAATACCCCTTCCACACCATAAGACACGTTTACAAGCTATGCAGTTACAACCATTCATTCTGCGAGCCCTGATCTTCCATGGATTTTGCGAGGCCCGATCTTCCATGGTTTTTGCCTAAAATAAGTATTTTTTTCTTTTTCTTAAAAATTAGCTCTTTGAATAAATTATCATCTCCAGTAGGTGAAAACGGAAAACATTTCTCCAGTGTCTCCTTGATTATGCTTTTTCCCTGCAGAAAAGATAGGTAGTAGAAATGCAAGGCACTTCAATCGACAAATTTTCCTTTAAGTTAGATTGAATACACAAGAAATTTCTCTAGTAATGGGAAATATAATTCTCGAGACAACATCAAGGGTCAAACTAATTGACCTAAAGTTTAACCTTCAAAACTAGGACACTAGACAACTTGAAATTTAACCCTACTTTTGGAATAGGACACCACGCAGAAGGCACACTGGTCTAGATATGCTCTTTAGTAGTCCATGCCACCCATATCGTCTCTCATACTTGTGACTTCCTTCTTATCCTTTAGAATCACAACAATGATGCACTCTATTGTGGTTAACAATGAAGATACACTTGCAGCATCAACCAAAATAGTTCAGATCACTTTCAGGGGATCAATAAACCATGCCTTCACCTTATCAATGTATTCAACTTAGTCAGCATCATAGCCAAGGTCAAGATTATATTGCTCAGTAATTTCCCAACAACCACTGCACCTTCCACAGTAGCATTTGCAACAATCGTACATGAAAACATCTTCAATCATATATGCAGTTTGACCTTCCTGAGGCAAAGTTCATCATTTTCTCCTGAGGTAGGGTTTGGTGACCCTTTCCTAAAGTAATTTGGGCCTTCACTTCCTTATTTTTATGTGATTCCAATTCATGCAGATCTGTAGACTGAATTATAACATCCTTGACAATATCTTAGAGATTGTTTTCTTTCAAAAATAATGTTACCTTGGCTTTTGATGATACCTATCTGGAGGCACCATCTAATTTGTCCTCAAACCTGAGACTTGCTGCTGCCATCTATGAGATCTATTTTACAAACTTTTCAGAAATGAAAATAAAACAACAAAAATATACCCGCAAGAGTGGTTAGTCCTTCAAGCAACAATAATGAAACCCTTTAACTACTGGTCTTTGATTTTGGTAGTTGATCTATTGTTGTAAACCCTTGAGGATCTCAATTAGAGATGATCCTCTTATACCATGTAAAATTTTTCTAATTCAAGAGGACAAATGTCCTGTGTTTCTTTCTCAAATAACTCAGATATTGAATTACTTTAATAACGGAATAAAATTTTAAACATGCAACAGTCACACATATAACTAGAAAACCTAAATAGTGGATGTGTAATAAATTTTCAAGTACACACATAATTCTTTCCTTCAAATCAGCTTATCATTAATGATAAAAACTTACAAGGACGCGTCAAAACTGAGGTTTTTAACTTCCTAGACACTCAGATCTACTCTATCTCCTTGTTGGATACTCAAACCCACACTTTACTAAATTGTTGTACAACACTGTTCAATATGGATTCTGATCTAACCTTGGCTCCTCTCCTATGCTTTGAATCTGCTCAGCTAATCTTTCTTTGATCTCTTGTCTTTTTGATGTCCAAAAATGTTTGCATACAACTTCTCTCATCTTGTTCTAGTTATGCTCTCAGACTCTAATTAATAAAATTAATCTCCCATATCTTAGCAACTAATCTTTTTAATCTAAGCAACCACCTTTTATCCACTCAATCAAGGAGAAAGGTGAACCAAGTTTCATCATAAAGTTGGACATGGAAAATGCTTTTGATCGGTGTGTCATTCCTTCCTCTTCCTTATTCTTGGAAAACGTGGTTTTTGTAGTTAATTTATTTCATGGATAAATCATGTAGTAGCTATCCCTATATTTCCCCCTTAATAATTGGCATACCAACTCCTTTCCTTAAGGTCTCTAGGGGCCTTAGGGAAGGTTTCCCTTTGTGCCCTCTTCTGTACATTTTAGTTGATGCATGGGATAAAAAATATGCTTAAAATCAAAGTGCTCAAAATCTCCCAAAAATGGCACCAAATCATAAATTTCATTGTTTTGATTCCAATGATGCTTGAATCACCTCAATCTCACACAATACGTGAAAGTTATCACATTCTGAAGTTTTTTGCAAACAACTAAAAGGTCAACTTGCATGGTTGACTGGGATGCTAACTTGGTATGCCATATAGTTGATGTGGTGCTGATGTCAGCAGGTGACTGTGCATGTACACCATACATGTGGCCCAATAACGCACTTGTGGCTCAGTTGTACAAGGATAAGTGGCACAATTTTTATTTTTTTTTGTTTTTGTGGAGTACCAATCATGAGGTGCCACGTGGTCCAATGGGAGGGCATCATGTGGACCTCTATTTTTGTGAAAAAATTGGTTGAACAGGTTGACCACCTTCCACTAGAATCAAACCCATGACCTTCTAGTTATAACTATCGCGCTGAATCGTTGGACCACACGTTGTCACTTGTTATAGATAGTGCCAAATTTATATATAAATTAAAGTGGTCTGATGGTTGGGGATGGGGGTGATGCACATGGCCCTTGGTTACATGGTTTAACATATGCCCACAAGCGAAGTGGAGAGGGGCGGGCAGAAAGCCTTAGCCCCAGGTCTTGTGGGCACCGATACAACTAGAGAAGAGGCAAAGCGGTAGGCCACATGGCCCCAACCCTGGTCACATATGTCAACCCGAAACCATTTCACAAGGCGAAGCGGGTGGGAAGTTAGCCTTGACCCGTGGTCACATAAAAACTACTGTGACTGAGAGACAAAGGCTCAGGCAGAGAAGGATAGCGTGTGGCCCAACCAATGGCCACATGGCCTATCACATGAACAAATGCGCAAAGTGTCAGCATGAGTGTGGCCTTTGGCCTGCACCCCTGGCCACATGGTTCCATAGGACCAAGCTTAGGAGCTAAGGGGTCGAAACTCGGGCCTCATTGGAGAACTTAACTGTTTAACATTTTGTCAAAAGTTTAGCGACATTTCCATTGCACCCATGGAAATTTATCACCTAGTGGTTCTGCTAAAGGTGGGGTTGACGGTGTTGGACCCACCAACATGTCAGGGGATCTCCCTGGTAAGAAGTACCAACTAGAACTTAGACTGTTTAGTGTAGGAGTCCCAACAGTGGGTTGTACGGTATCGCCTTGATTGTGGTTGTTGTAGAGGTAAGTAGGATGTCCTTGTTGGTGGCAAGGGTGTGACTAGTGGAACAAGCCAAGGAAGGTGCATGAAGGGTTCTAACACACGGAAAGGGGAATGAGTGCACACATTAGAAACCTATGGAAACATGCGGCTTGAAAGGGAACACATGAGAAAAGATGCATCACAATATGGAAGGCAAGTTAACCAATGATCCAAAGTGATGATTCAACCAACAACACATCTTAGTAAGATTCATACAAACATATATAGAAAGATTCCATACATACATGCGTAAGAAAACACCTACATATATCATTAGAGTAACCAAGACAACTGAACTAAAATAACAACATATGCATGAAACATGCTAGCTATTTTATATTAAGAAAGTGAAAGTTCCAATCATACATACAACCATGACCAACCACTAGTTCTGACACTAGAATGTTACAGTCATAGCTGCCCATTCCTCCAAAGAGATGTACTAGCTCTGCACTGTGGAGAAGCCAAGGCGTGTTATAATACACTCCAAGCTTTCTCTAAGATATACCTATAAGAATTTTGGCTCCCAAAATCCCATATAATGAGTTATGAGGTTCTATAAATATAAAAGGGTGGGGTGACCCTTTACATTCCCCCTTTCTGACTCTTCACATACCCTCATGAGTCTTCAACTACTACATCACTGTTACATTCTACTATCGAAACTTGGTCATTCACTTTTACAAGATGTTACATTACAATTTTCACATGTACCCATGTGAGACAAAATAGGCTTGAGTAAGCCATGCAAGACATCACTGAGACTTGGACAGTTGTGGCAAGACTAACTCTTCGACATCCTCGTGATGATCAATGGTGGCGAACTGATGCCAAGATTGGTAGTCCATGATGGTGTCCATGTACTCTGTGGTGACATCCTTGTGAAAGTGAAGTCTTGCCTCCATTGCATTCAGGTACACTATTTTGGCACCTCTATCCAACTCATATATTAACATGTGCATCATAGTCTTGAGTGCATCCAGACTAGAAACATATTGATGCATAGTGCCTGTGCTAATCTCCAAACGTGTGCTGGTGGCTATGTGCATTACCTCATCAAAGTACATGTCCAACCCCAGTTAGACTTGCTTCTTTGTCTTCAGCTCGATGAGTGTGCCAATAGATGGGATCACATGCATGTGCACAATCACATCCATGCTCCTTAGCACCCATGCATGTGAACGACAACTTTTCTCACCTCACCTGCTCTGTACCAGCTGCTGGGATGGTCTATAACTTGTATGGGCATAATTTCATTAATCTTTGCATGTTTCGCCTCCTTTTGTACATGTTCCTACTGAGATTCCATCTCTCTTCTACATAACTCTTGTTCTTCCCTGAGTTTCCTCTTCAACTTCTGCAACTTATTCTTAGTTTCCTCCATCCTTTATTTCTTTCTTTTCCTATGCGTGATCCTATTGTCGTGTTCTCACCTCATAGCCTTAATCTCCAAAGCTTCTTTCATCATGAGTGGATCTACTTTGAACTTCCAGCTTTGCCCCATCTCTGCGCTGTAAACAACCTTCCTCTTGCCTTTGTCGCGTGCAGGTCCGCTACCCTCCACTATTGCTGATAGTGTTGCTCACTAAAATGTCGCTACCATTTCATCTTGATATCCTTGTCTATGAAAACTTGGTGTCCTAATAGATAGGCAAGCTCATAGACACTTGCTCAACTGCTTCTCTAGTTGCACTCTCAATGATGTCCTTTGACCCTTCTCTCTTGGAGGCCATTGTACCTGTAATGATGAGAGCCAGATGAACACCTGTAATACTTGGATACATAACAACACTCATGTAAAGAAACTTGTCAGTTGAAAACCAAAACAAATTGAGGACTGACATGCAACATACTTGTGTGACTGATTGTGAAGATTGTGTAATTTTCTTCGGGAGGTTGGGAAACTAACTACCAAAACTATGCAAGGCATAATCAGGGTTGTTAGGAGGCTGACTAACTATTGGAACTATGCAATGCATAGTCAATCCTACCCCGCTGAGGACTAAAACTGCATAATGTGCAGTTTTAGTCAGCAATGACATGTAAACTAGCAAACTGCATTGCTCTGTTTCAGGGCCAACAAGGCATTGCTTCCCAGAATTACACAATGCAAGCCTAGAGGCTAGTGCTAGGCTAGGTTTGCATAGTTTCTGGAGGGAAGGTAGAGCCTTCACTTCCAGAAATGCTCATTGCTAGCTAGGCAAGGCAAGGTTTGGGCCAAGGAAGCCCAAACCCGTCGACGGGTGACTGAAAACATGAGAAGTCTAAATGCATGGCAAAAATGAGTGAAAAAAAGAGTGAATGATCATGCATGCAAAAAATGAGTGCAGGATTCATAAAACGGGAAAACAAGCATGTCTGTGAAGCGAGACGCTGCAACGATGACAATCAGTGTAGAAACAGTGTCATGCATGCGACAATAGTGAGATGCAATGAAAAACTAAAACAATGCTTCTACAACCTAACGTGCATCAAAACGAAGACAAGCATTCATTGAAACCAAGAAAACAACACTTACACAAAGCAAAATACAAAAACTGACAAAAAATAAGCAAAATACATGAAAAGCAAACTTACCCAGAAAAAGCTGAGTTGAATGTGCTGATAGTTGCTAGATTGGATGTGGGATGTTAGAGCTCCAATATCAATGTGAGGAATGAGCTCTACAACATCAAATAAATGAGTTTTGATAAGATTGAGGTTATAACACGGATTCCACAAATCTAAAAAAGGCGACACTTGGTGGGATGTTTCTAAAATGATCTTTGTATGTAACCTCCATCTGCTCAAAATAGATCCCTAAAATCTAGGGATTATTTTTGCCTTTTTTTTTTCCTTTTCAGGAAAAGAGGCCCATGCATGCAAATCAGGATTGCTCAATCCTAGAGGGAACCAGTCAACCTGAAAGCACATGCAACACTCTGCAAGCCTAAGGATGAAATTTGCACCATTTCTAGGCTAAGCAAGACTGGTTGTCCATCATGCACCTCATAGTTTATGGATTGAAGCCCTGGTTGTCAGTTAGAACTAAAAAATTCTGGAGCTAAAGCCCAATGTTGGGCTGAATTGTGTATTTTCCAGAGGGAAGGCTACTTGGCTGAACTGCACATTTTTGGAGCCCACTAGGTAGCCTAGCACGATTGCAAAATTTCTAGAGGGAAGGCTGGTTCCCTTACAGAAATGCACAATTTTTAGGGGGAGCATCTCATCCAGAAAATTGATGAAGTGTGGAATAATAGATTGCACTGGGGGACAAACAAGTTGACATGCATAGGCTGAAAAGCCACTGAAGCTCAGCTAAAGCCTACGTACTTACTCAGTGCAAGACATGCTGTTAAGGATGGTTGGTAGGGAGGCTCCAAAATGAAGCTATGGTAAAATTTTGGAGGGTGGTTGTAGCTGCTACAACAAGTGGATATCATTGCTTGGTTAACCAATTTTTCCAATTTGCACGCCAAATAATAGAGAAATGTTGCAAGAGCCCTAACATGGCCATTTTTCATTCTTGTTGATCCCAAGAAGAACCTAGACAAGGGTTTTTGGATGTTTTGGACACAATGGAAACATTACTTTTGTGATTTGAGCATTGTAAGTAGGACAATTTGCAGAGCCAAGTCCTTTTTTGTTGCAAACAGACTATTTTGAGGCCATATGGAAACCTTTTTGAGCATAAAAAGAGCCTAGACGGGGGTTTTTGAGCCTCCTAGATGCATTTCAATAGTTGTTTCTTCAATAGAGAAGCCATTTTTTAGTCTATTCTTAGCATATTTATGGGAAAACACCATTTCGACACTTCATTATGAAGCAGTTGAATTTTTGCTTGCTTTTTGATCTCAAAATGAGTATGAGGACCTGTTGACACATTCCATGAGACAATCATTTTCTTTTGTAACTATCATTTATTTTTAAAAGGGAGTCAACTTGTTAGTTAGATTTCTCTGAAGGAGAACATTTCTTTGAATGAGAAACAATGCCACTCCATAACGAGGTTTACTCTATCAATCAAAGATTTGTAATGTACTCTTTTTGTTGCTGAGATCAATAAAGTAACCTAGCCATTAGTACAAGGCCCGAAGATGTAGTCCACACTGGATGAACTCCGTTATAACTTGTTTTTTCTCTTCTTCATTTTCATCATGTTGGGCTTCATATGATTTTGTTTCATATTTAAGTTCATTGAAAACTTAACTATTCACTTTTTAATAAGCTACGATTTAAGTGATCGTTTAAAGACCCAAATTTATCAAGACTTGCAATGTGTCAGAGGACGATAAATTTTTAGATCATTGGTTTCAGAGTAGGTTTTTTCCAGATTGCTAGTATGGGAGAAAGTTTGCAGCATGCAAGGCTCTTAGAACTGGAAGAGAGGAACTCTTCTCCCCAAATGGAGAACAGGGAATTGAGAAGATTGCTAGAAGAAACAGTGGATGAGAAGAAGAAGTTGTGCTCGATGTTTCAGAATTTCATTGAAGAGAAAACTGAAGAATGTTAAGTTACCGAAGCTTCTCCCAAGACTCGAAAAGTTTGTAGTCATTGGATGACTGATGTGTGTACCCTTTTTCAGTTGAATAACACTAATTATATGTTAAATAACAAGAGTGGTTTTCTTGAATCTTCATCTACCACTTCATCTACAAAAGAGAAGAAGGAGGAGATGGCTAAGCTTCAGAAAGAGGACCAAGGGCTACAAGAAAAAAAGGAGGTAAAATATACTTCATGTTTAATTCATTCTCATAACAATGATAATTCTTCTTTTGCATCATTTGAGAAAAATACCAAGGGTATTGGTATGAAATTGTTGACCAAAATGGGATACAATGGTAAGGGTGGTGGAATCCACAGTTATGGAATCATTAATCCTATTGAGGTGGGAACACAACCTCAACATGAAGGATTCATATATGTTAAAGAATAAGTTGGATAATGCTCCAAAACTACAAAGTCAAGAAATTCTTCAAGTGTGAAATTCATGAAGAAAGAACACCTGTAAGTTGAAGTAGTATCACATCATGATGATGACGTTAATGGAAAAACGTCTCAAAAGATAGATGAGCACATCAAAGGAAGAACTAAGTAAGGTTCTCCTTGTCAATCAACTTTTCCTTTCCATATTCATATTTCAAAGGACAATAATAAAAGGTATAAACATATTGATTATTCAAAAACCTTCTATGACTATAAACAACATGATGATTTGAATAAAATATTGTGGAATGTGTTTCCTTGTACTTTTTTTCATGCACCTAACCATTTTGTAGCCAAGTGCCAAAAAAGGAAAGCAATGGTTGAGAAAGTGAATATGTCGATTAGAAGTGAGAACGGGAAGGAAGATACTCTTCCAAGTTCAAAGACATTTTTTCCAAGAATTGCTCACAAATATTTTTGTACTCGTTACAATATAAGTGTGAATTGGATTGAGAAATGTTGGAAGATGCATCCACATCTTCATCCAAAGAAGGACAAACATGTCATGAAATCACATGAGAAAGAGAAGGTAGAAGAATGTGTGAGGCACAACATAACCATCCCTGAAGCAACTCCAAAAGAAAGTGAAATGGAGAATGAAAACTCCCTAGCTTGGTTGGGTATGAAATGGTTTGACTACATCTCTAGTTAAATACTCCATTTCTTTTGTATTCCATATGTTGTATATCCCCACAGCTAGGTATTTTGTAAAAGTGATGTTATGAATAAATCACTTATATGCAACAATGTTTTCTTTGGCATTTTATGCTATTTTGGCTTGTTGATGAATCAATTTGCATGGGAGTTTGAGAGTCAAATTTATTACATGTTGTAAGAAATGAATTTCCTTCATGGATATTGTGTTAAGCGTCCTAAACTTTGGGATGAGCATTTGCATTACACCGAACATGCCTGCAATCATGCCAATCACTCATCTATGCAAGTATTTTCTTTGAAGCTTTTTTTGTGTTATTTTCCAAGTCTCTTTTGGATTTTAT
The DNA here is from genome assembly GCA_000404065.3 of Pinus taeda. Lineage (NCBI taxonomy): Eukaryota > Viridiplantae > Streptophyta > Pinopsida > Pinales > Pinaceae > Pinus > Pinus taeda. The sequence goes on along the minus strand of APFE030588189.1, from coordinate 62,849 downwards.
CTTTGGTAAAGATATTGCAGTAGATGGACATAGTGATGTGGACAAAGCCAAGCATTCTATTGAAGAAATGCAACTAGTGCATCAAAGAGTACAAGAGAAACTTGAGAAAAGAAAAACGAATTATAAAGCAAGGCATGACAAGAATTGAGTTGATCACGATTTCCAAGTGGGAGATTGATATGAAAATGGAGGAAAATTCCTCTTATCAAAAACTGACCATCCACTGACACTTTGCAAGTTAACAAAATGGGTCTTTAAAGGTAAAATAAGTTTCATAACCTCTTCAAGATGGTGAGTTATGTTTTCACATGAACTTAAAAGATAAACAAATTCACATGCAACTCAAGATGATAAACATGAAGAGAAGAAACCAACATTTGATGATGAAGTTCACCCCTCTTGGGCTACATCTTCAGGTCTACTCCAATAGCTAGACCACTATATTGGTTTCAGCTGCAAATTAGTACATTACAACTTGTTGACAATAGAGTGGTTTGTTTCTCCTACAAATAATTCTCACTCAGAAAGATGACTCCCTACAATAAATCATAAAAATGTCAACATAAAAAGGACTCTCACACAATAGGTCCTTATACTCCACCTGAAATCAAAAGCATAAACATGCAACTCCTTCATAATTAAGAGTTAAAAAATGCTTCTCTCCTTAACACATTAAGAAAAGACTGAAAAGAGCTACTCTACAAAAGTAACAATTGTTGTAGATTAAAATAGAAGGATAGAAAATATCCAACTAGGATCTCTCCATGCTCAAATATGCCTCCATATTGCTTCAAATTTGTCTCTGTCTCTAGCACTAAAATACTTTATTATGCAAAAGGTCCATCATAAAATTCTCAAATCAGAAAATTGAGGTTACCATTGATTCCAGGACACTAAAAAACCCCCATTTAGGCTCTTCTTGAGCTAAAAAAGTTTAAAAATTGAGCAAGATATGCTTCTTGGAACCAAGATTTAATATTTGTCATGTAAATTGGAAAAACTTGATAGCTGTGCAATGATTTCATCCTTTACACAGTTCATCAAGTGACAATTTCACCCAGGAATGATTAGATTCTTGTTGCAAAAGGAGCAATTGTCACTTCATTAATTTCGCCAATAGCCCTTATGCAATAGATCAGGGTCATGTGGAAGATTCGAATCGCCACCATTTCTAAATATCCCCAAATTGATATTGAAGGCTGCCATGAGTAGGCTTACATTGCAATTTATATTTGTGACTTATTGTTCCAACCACGTAAACCTCACCTCTACAAGATCACGAGGTTAGTTTACAAATCTGTCGGCCATGATTAGGGCTTTAAAATTTTTGGCCCCACCGATCTAGATCCTTGCAGTATCCACAAAATATCCAAATAAACCCTCTATGATACCAAATGATCCATAAACTACCATGGATATTCCACTGCAAAATTTGTCGCAACTATCTAATAATATTATATTAGCAATCTAAAAATTCTACACTATTACAGTTATATTAAACCTCTAGATCTATAAATTAAATTGTAATTAGTGTATGGATGTGAATGGAAATTATGCAGAAAAGTAGAGAACAAAAATATTAACTCACACACACATATAATACACAAAATATTCTCAAGGAAACCCTTTCGGGAGAAAACCCATCTTGAAGGTGAGGTCACTTTGCTCTCTTTCTCTGTTTAAAAAATATGGTTGCAAGTATAAAGAAGTAATGCTTGTGGACCGTGGGCTTCTACTGTGCACAAACCCTCTCTATGTGCTCTACCTCCCATCTGTCATGGCTATCTTTGCTCAACTATGGAACAAAATTCTCTTGAAATAATGGAATGCCTCCTCCTCCTAGTGGCCCAGTTATAACACAATCTGATAACCTACTAGTGGTTAATTTTGACTACATCAACTCTTAACTAGAGTTACAATATAGACTCTTCTGGATTTTTTAACATCACAAACACATGTCTAGCCTCTTTTCCATGAATAATGGGGGTCGACACAACATCCTCCCAAATGATAGGTGTGAAAATAGGAAGGCCAACTTCTGACTGGCTTAAATTTTTCATATATACTCTAATTAATGTACTTCTTGCATCGTTGGAAATATGTTTGTGTTTAAAACAACATGGACTGGCATAGGGCTAAAGCAACAAAGTTTTACCCCAAAAAATTGTCGTTTGATGCCTCAAAATGCTCTAGGAAGGTTTCAAACCATGTTTTGCCTAGGTCCCACCAGTAAAAACGGTCCTATGAGTTGATTCCTCCACTTTTTCCACTATGAATGCATTGAGATGGATGGAAACTGATATAATGATCCAATCTAGATCACAATTAGGGTTATCTTTGTTGTTTGAGAGAAATGGTTGTTATCTTCCCCACCGAGGTTTAAATCCTTGCTAGTGACATGATGAGTTATAATGCCTTAATGCACTCATAAGTAAGTATACTTGTGGGCTAGCCTAGTACTAACATCCTCACTCTAGCCCTAAAACTTAGAGAGAGTTTGATTTACTTATTTGAAGAAAAAATGAAATTAAAAAATAAAAATCATAAATTTAAAATTATAAATTCAAAAATAATAAATTATTATGAATATAAAACTAAGATTTTATTGTAATATAACATCACTTTATAAATCAACGCAAATGGGTCTATATTTAATTATAGACCCTTTTTCAGGAAAGTAAATTTGTTCATGTTGTCATTAAGAAATTCATGTTTACATAATATTTGACAAGCATATATACATATTACATGTAATACTGAAACCCTAGGGGTTGAAAACCTTAGGCCAAAGAAATGTAAAAACAAAGATATGGGCATGCAAATCCACCAATGATTTCAAACTAAAACCCTAGGGGCTGAAAACCCTAGGCCAAAGAACTGTAAAAAAACAAAGATATGGGCACGCAAGCCTGCCAATGAAGACACTGAAGGGAAACAGCTACAAAGACCAAAAAGAGGTCGCAATAACCCAAGAATGAGCAATGCAAATGGTACAAAACCCTGAAATGGCACCAGTTCTGCAGAACAAAAGCCCCAAGGGGTGTAGACATACTAGAAGCAAAATCCCAAGGCTAGGAAACATCTAATAGAGTCAGAAAGGCCATAACAACCCATGACAATCTTCAAGAAAAAATAATGACCAAAAATGCAACTCAAAAACTAGAGACCACAACAAACAAGGAACTTGCGGTGGAAAATACCCCAAGCAAATGAAACCTTGCGCATAAGAACACACAACAACATCGAGCAACGAATGATGAAATCCCACACGCAACAGAACCCCCGTGATGTAGCAAAGCCTACACACAACCATCCATGTTCACACCTGTAAGGAGAAGCCTCGGTCGAAAGGAGACCCAAGGAGACATGAAAATAGAGGAGGAAGCTAGAGTTCAGCCAACCCGCCTCACATTCAATTATAGACCTTGCCTAGTTAATATTTTCAAATTTAGCATTAATATCCTCATAAAATAGCCATTCCTAAATTGTCGAAATATGAATTATCATACTTATTGTGAAATACTAATATTATTATGTACCATTCTATTTTGATAAGTGGTAGATATCACTATTAAAATTTGATGAGAAAATAAAAATAATTAACATGAAACATTTTCTTTTAAAAATGAAATATCTTTTCTTATACATTTCATGAAGAAAAAAAATCATTTAAATGTTATTATTATTAAATAATATTATGAATACACCATTTTTAAAAATATCTTTATACTATAAGTACCTTATATAATATTACACTATGCCTCTATATTATATTTTTTACATATTAATATGATGTTATTATGTAGTTATCAACCACTATTCCATTAAAAACAAATATTATTATATCATGAATACACCATTTTCTAAAATATCTTTATATTATATATAAATATGTACATTATGTAAAATCGCACTATGTTTCTATATTATATTTTTTACTTATGATGTTATTATGTAGTGATCAACAACTATTTCATTATAAATTGAAATAAAAATGATTAATTTTTTCTTATAACATTTTTCATAAAAAAAAATATTCCTTTAATATTTATTATATTATTATATTATAAATACAACATTTTCAAAATTATTTATATAAATACCTCTCAATAATATTACACTACACCTCTATATTATATTTTTTACATATTAATATAATGTTATTATCAACAACTATTCCATTAAAAAAATATTATTATATCATGAATACACCATTTTCTAAAATATCTTTATACTATATGTAAATATATACGTCATATAACATTACACTATGCTTCTATATTATATTTTTTACATAATAGTATGATGTTCGTATGTAGTTATCAACAACTATTCCATTAAAAGAAATTGAAATAATGAAGTTTTCATGGGTGTCATTTATTTTAATTGAAAAAATTGAATTAATGAATTTTCCATACTTTTAGGTAAGTTAGTGTTTTATATTCATTATAACTTTACGGAAAGTGTGTATTGTTTAATATTTTTTTTAACCTTTTCAATTAAGAATATATGAATTTGAATTGAAAGTGTGTTCTCTATCATGTTGCAAGATGTAAATCATTTGGACAATTAGAAAATGGAAGCGTGAAAGAGAGTAAAATACATATTATGTTTAAGTTTAGTTATAATTATTAGTAGATCAAGTAAGGATGATATTAAGATGTGAAGTATGGGTTAAAGTACTGGGGAATAGAGGAAAATGTCATTTTGTTGGATATTGATAATATTAAAAGTATTTACATCTAAATTTAAATAGATTTTGTGGTGCAATAACGATTTAAAAAATGAAAGGAAGCCAAGATACTACAAATAGGTGGTTATATTTAATTTAGAAAATCAAAAGTATTTTTTTAATTCTAAATAACAGAAAGAAGAAAATCAATGTTGCTAAAACATGAACTATCCGGGGAACACAAAATATATCTAAAACATGAAACACAATCACACATAGAACATAAAATATATCCGAGGAACCCAACCTGGAAAAACCCCTCTTGCTTGTATTAAATAAACTCAAAAATCTTATCTGTTACATAGAATCTACTTCAAGCCTGAACCTCTTTGTAATATGATCGATTCTCTCAAGGCTTGCCCAACACTTAGGAAAATAAGGCCTATTAGGAGATCCTATTTCCTAATTCAAATATGCCACTAAAAAATAAGGATATCTCATATTTCCTTGCAGAATTCCCAAGAGAAATGCCCTACCTTGATCATCATGCCTCTACACAAAAACCTATGTACAATAAATAAATATAATTGTGCCTTCATCCAATCTCAATAGGAAATTAAAATTGCATGACCTACTAGGGATACATTTAGTCGTTGCTATTGTTAACTAAGAGTTAGTTGAGTTAGCACAAAGTCAAACTACTGAACTAAACTCAAGTCTATCTCTATTCTATAACTAGAGATAGTTAAATAATAGACACTAGAGTAAACTCCACTAGATATCTAATTTTAACCATCAACTAGTCAACAACTCACTAAAAGCCATTTAAATCAAATTAACTAACAATAACTCAATGATAGGCCACATCACAGATGTTAACCGAAAACTAACTCATGTAACTATGAGACTGAATTCAAATTGGCATCTTTGACTAAGGCATAAGTAAAAGAAGTCATTCCTTGCTACATTTTCAATAGTCCCTCTTAGTGAGGAAGGCATTCCTGGAAGAACCTTGTCCACCTAGATCTGTCTTCAAATATACCAATTTATCTGCTGTTACAACTTCTCCCTCTGAATTGGAAGACTTAATTGCTTCATTCTGGGGAACCTTCTTTGAAGGCCCATTCTTTCCAACCATGCTATGTGAATTCACCATTTTAGTCATAAGTGTCATGTACCTTATGTACTTGGGTTTCTACTTCTTAATGATGGGAGATTCAACTTTCTTCTGAGCTCCCTTAACTAAATCCTCTACCCACTTGGCTCAAACTCTCCCTGTACTCGAAGTCTTTGACTGAGTGGTTTCCTCTACTTGCCCTAGGCTATGGTCCTCATCATCATCCCGCTGGTCAGCCCAACTACTAAGTTGCTTAGACTAAAATTGAGATACTAGCTAAGGCTCCATATTGAGAGCTCTATCCTGATCTTGCTCAACCACCACATCTCTAATATGAGAATTGTATCCCTTTCTTCTATGGATTCACATGCATCAACCTCCAATTTCTAGAGGTTCTCTATCCTGAGAAAAAATTGCTTGACTTGTCTTGAAGCTGAATGCTTGAGGTAGGCCTTCCCTTTGTTGAATACTAAATCATACCATTTTTCTTCAAGGATTGCTACTAAGACAAGGTTTTTCTTCAATCCTGGAACATACATCACATTCTTGAGATGGAGAAGGGAACAATACTCCCTCCTAAATCTTATTGCACCAACTCCTTTGGTCATGTATTTGCCATCATATCCAAGCTCGATATGGAATTTCATGTCTTTGTCCTCCAAATTGCTAAATAAATATTTATTCTTTGTCATGTCGAATGAAGCCCATGAGTCAATGTACCACTCACTACCTTGAACCAAGATTTCCATGTAATATATCAACGAGAAATCCAATTTGAACATAGAAGAGAGTGCTTCTCCTCTTATTGCTGCTCCAATATGCTTGTTGGATTTCTTGTGTGGACATTTTGTAGCATAATGTCCAAACTCATGACAATGAAAACACTTGATCTTTCTAAGATCCTTCTTTTTCTTTCCTCCATTCTGGCTAGACTTGGTTTTGTCATGGATCTTCTTTCCCTTGGTTTTCTTCCCTTTATGAGCTAAAGCAAAGTTATCCTCATCTTCTTTCCCATATGAGACTCCACCCCTAATTCTCTTCCTTATCTCTTCTTGCACAATATCTGACCATAATCTCTCCCAATCAAGGAGCTTATCTCTCTCGTTCACTGCATCTTGGAAACTATGCCAAGATTTGTGCAGCCCAAGAAGAGAAAGACTCACAAGATCTACTGGTGTAACTATCTCTCCAACACCTCCAAGTTCATTCCTCACTTGAGAAAACCTGGATAGATATGTAACAATGGGCTCATTTTTTCCCATTCAAATGTTCCTTAATTTTTCCTTCAAAGCAAGTTTTCTGACATCACTATTTCTTTCAAACAGATCATTAAGTGCCCTTTCCACATCAGGAATGGTGGCTCCTTTGCATGAAAATTTGGAACCATATGATCTTTGACTCATTCTAGGATCATCCTCCTAACTTTGGCAATTTCCTTCTTCCATTAGGTCAGTTGTTGTGCATCTAATGTAGGAGGTGTAGGAATACCACTTTTGATGTATTCCAAAACCCAACTATCATCTAACACAACCTCCATTATGTCCTTCCATGTAAAGAAATTTGAAGTCCCATTTAGGGCATGCTATATCCTCAAACCATAGACTGACATGATTCCTGCACTTGTAGAATTCCCGCATGAATCGATCTTCTCTTCAATGCGCTTTGAATTCGATCAAGGAACTCAATCTCTATCTTTTTTCCAGCTCTAATACCATGTAGAAAATCCTTAAAACCTTGCAATTTCTAATGATATCAAATTGGTCAAAAAAGGCACAAGATTTCTCTACTAATAATTTGCAGAAAGAAAACAATGAATAGAAACACAATCACACATAGAACACATAATATATCTGGGGAACCAAACTGTGAAAAAACCCTCTTGCTTGTATTAAATCAACTAAGTAATCTAATCTATTATATAGAATTTGCTTCAAGCCTGAATCTTTTTGCAATACTAATCAATTCTCGCTCAAGGATCGCCCAACCCTTAGGCAAATAAGTCCTACTAGGAGCTCATATTTCCTAGTGCAAATATGCCCTTAAAAATAGGGGTTTCTCCTATACACAAAAAATTGTGTACAATAAATAAATACAATATGCATTTGTAATGTACCTGACCCCTTTATTTCACATTCAAGGAATGGGGTAACTTTATTTTTATTTTTATTTTACTAACTTGGTGCAGCTCTAGAACCCCAACACATCTTTAAATTGCAATTCGAAGTCCCCTTCAAAATCCCGATCTTATGGCTAATGTGTCAAGACTCCGAGACCCTCAAATCATCTCGAACTTTCAGTTGAGCTTCACCCTAGTATTCAACATTTCGATTAATGTTTCACGAATTCAAAACCCTTAGCACATCTTGAATTCTCAAGTTGAGCCCCCCTCGAAATTCGGCCTCCTAGATGACATGCCATGACTTTGGGACTATCAAAACATATCAAACTTTCGAGTGGAGGTACCCCTTGGAATCTGACCCTCTAACTAATGTGTCATGACTCCATGAAGATGGCCAACTCTCTTGCAAGTGGCCAACCACACTAGTGTGGGTCTGACCAAACATCCTCTATCCATATCGTTACCTTCGATTTTTTTGATGTTGCTTTCTACAATGGTTACCAACTTTAGGTATCCTGAGATTCCATGTAACCCTCCACATGCTATCCGTCAGTATCCCTGTGAGCCCCAAAACCCCAATGCCTATATCAGAATACTTCTGAATTAATGAACCTAAGTGATAGAGAAGTTATCCATCAACCAATGCACCGTCAACTAATGATCCCTAGTACCTGCATTTCCCTGAGACATTCAACCATATGCAATTATGAGGTTTTCAACCTCTAGGGTCTAACCATCACCAGGGTGACATCATGTTGACATCATCCACACCACATTTCGACCTTCAAGAGGTCCATGCATCACCTGTATATGGCTCCTTTTGGCACCCAAAAATCCCAAACTACTTGCCACATGTCCTTCAAGACGTCGTGTTTACGTCATCTCTACTGACGATAAGTTGTCATCTGTCTGGTTTAAGGAGAGAAAGGAATCCCTCGACAACTTGGATCAAATTTGATTTTAATTAGTAAATGGGAATCCTCGAACCTGAAGCCCTTTAATAAATCATTCTCACAACACTTAGGGGTTTCGACCTTCTGAGCTTCTAGGATGGCCACCTACAAAAACTTCCCTGCCTGGCAAATTTGAGTGACAAAAGAAGTTTCCATCATCATCTATCGATAGAACCTTGAATTCATTTACCATTGAGCCCCTAAATCTAAATTAAATTATATTTTAGGCTTCAGGCTCTATGGATTTTCTACCTTTCCATTCCAACCAATCACATGAAGGGGGATTTCGTTCCACCAATCAGAAGCATCCCTTGACTAAGGTTTTGACTACCCAAAGGATAAGGTTATCCCAAAATTTCATATAAGTGAATGTTCTCACTCCTTTGCACTGCAACAAGGCCTTCCTCCTCATCCCACCATGACTCGGTCAAGGAACCTTGACTCTGCATCGCATAGTGTCTTAGATGGAGAGCTTTGAAACTTCCATGACTACAACGTCTATTGCCACACAGGATTTTCAAGCTAGTCTTGCCAACTATGGCTCTATCTTAGGAATCTGGTAGACTCCCAGATGTGCTTCACAGTTTCATGATGATGTCCTTGGTTGCTTAGGGCAATCTACAACAATATCCCTCCTAATCTTGGGTGATAGATTCTCCATTGGGTTCTTGGCACATCGGTCTTCCCTTCCAACTAGGAGGAAATTCCACCCAAGGCGGCCTAGGTGCTCCTACATAGTTTACCTACCACGAGCTTGGTGTGGACTCTTGGGAGGTTCCTACCTATCCTTCCACACACCAAAAATACCATACCCTATTTTGGGCCCGCAAGAAACTACATGGTGCTACAGAGAGAATTCAGGAACCTCAGAAACCACCCTAGGACACCAACAATAGATATCCAACCTATTGAGAATAGCAAGTTGAGGGCTATTTAAGAAAATTTGAAAACTCGTTTGGTCCCAAGGAAAATTTCCCTTGACATTAATGAATTTCTTCCCATGCAACACAAAAAATTGTAACTTGGAAAACAATTGACATGCAAGAGAATACAAACCCTACTACAAAGAGGGTCTTCCATGTAATACTCATATTAATAAAAGGGTCTCCAAACCCACTATTTTTCAAGTTTTAATCCAAGATCTCATGACTTGACCATGACATGTAATGAGTTTTGTCTCTTCATTAATAATTATTTTATGTGATGCTTCTCACGTTGTTAAACATGTATGTATATATAGGCTCAACACAGTATTGTGGCATAGTCTTTTTTATCTTGTGATTTGTTATGCCTCTTATGCATTAGATGTTCAATGTCTACCATTAGCAATAATTAAACACAATTTTCTTTCAACTTTCACACAAATTTATCTATATGTTCATCGCGCACGTGCACACACACACACACACACACACACAAAGATAGATCAATAACACATCCCCATAGAGATGCACCTCATATGAAAGCATAATCTACCCAATGTGGTCCCTGAATCTAGAACCATTATCTACAACACAATGCCATGATTCATTAAAATATGAATGGAATACACAAATACTTATATTTAAATTTACGTGGAAATTGAGTCTGGGACAAGGACTCTTGACCCAACCGTAGATAGTTGCAGTCGCACTTACTTGTAGCTGTCACCCCCGAGCCATATTCCAAAGTCTGGGGGGGTTTCCTACTTCTGGGACTAGCACACCAACTAGCACTAAATTAGGGACTCCAAAGGACTTCCTTCCTCAATCCCAATAACATACATCTACTTTCTTGATTGACACAAGGAGTCTAGAGGTGCCCAACCTCACCCCCAAGTGCACACACAGTGATTCACCCCCTTCTAGGGAGTCCAAAATCCATTGCACCATTAGGGAAGTAACCACAAGCCTTGATTTTAGTCTTTCTCTACTTCTGCTCCAGGATGATCTCTTCCCAAGTTGTTACAAGACTCCAGAGACTATTGCCTCAACCCATAGCCTCCAGGGGACCCAAGTTGTTACAGGGCTTCAGAGATTCCATTCGAACAAACAACCTCCATGGACCCAAGTTGCTATAGGGCTTTAGAGATCCTATCTCAACCTGCATCCTTCATGGACCCCAAGTTGCTGCATGGCTCTAATGAATAGAAACTCAACTGATAGCATCTAGGGATCGAGAGCCAATCTCCTTCTTTCCTCTTCTCTTCAACGTTGCTTATTGGAAGCTCTTTATGAATCTTCCCTCCATACCACTTGTTGTTTGTATTTGTATCTCCTCCTCCTTTATGAATGTGTTTCCCCCCTATATTCTAATTCCTCTATATTTTCTTGGCTTCTTCCTTGGCTACAATTCCTGCTACTTCCTTGTTCGCGTGTAGTGCACAGTCCCTCCATAGAATTCTTGTACTTTTTCTTGTGGTTGTTTCTCAAGCAACATGGGTCTGCATACTTCCTCTTGCAGTTCATTTAATTTCAAGGGATCCTTCATCAATTCATGCACCAACGAACCTTTAATGGTTATCCTTCATTTTAGGCTTCTTCTTTTCACAAGAAACCATAATGTCCCAAGCAAGCGACCTACTCCCAAGCTCTTGAATCTGTGTTGCTTGACTCAGTCCCCCTTTTCTTGATTTGAAATGTTACAAAATGTTTATAATACATTTACAATGCAACTTTTACAAGGATTTATGTGGGGTTTTCATAGTCCCCTCCCCCTTGAGGGAACAAAACCCTTGGTGTTCAATTTCCCATATGAAACATAGAATAAAAATGAAACGCATATTGTTTTATGGATATTTATACACACAACTCTATAGAGTGTTTACAATACATACTTTCTCTAACAATCAAACAAGAAGGGATAATCAACTTTCATGGTCAACCATTTCCTGAGTGGCCTCCTCTGGCCCAAAGTGCTTCCACTATACCTTGACTTAATCTATGGATTGGTTCCAGAGCATGAGACTCCTCCAGTATAGAAGAAAATCTGGATTTGTTTGGAACTCTCCTTCTGGTTCCACCTATAGCATATACCAATCAATCACATGATTATAATCCTGTACTAACTTTTTAAGTAAGGAAACACGGAAACCATCATGAAATCTAACTGATGGAGGTAAAGCCAGCCTATATGATACCAGTCCTATCCTTTCAAGGATTTCAAATGGCCCACAATACCATGGTGCTAGCTTGACACATGTCCCCGTCCTTAGGGAAAGCTTCTTAGGCTTGGTTCTTAAATAAATGTGTTCTCCAACTTGGAACTCTTTACGAACTTGGTGCTTATCTGCATAGCTTTTATGTCTATCCCGTGCCACTTTCAAATTTTGCCTTATGATTTGAACTTGCCATTCCATATATTTGAGCATATAAGGTCCTACATGGATCCTTTTAACTAGATCAATCTAGCTAATAGGAGTACTACATCTCCTACCATATAATGCTTCAGGGGAGCTCATCTTTATGGATTCTTGGTGCCCACTGTTGTTATGCAAATTCCACAAGTGGAAGATACTCTCCTTAATTTCTCCTCAAGGATATGGTTGTTCCTCTTTGCTTTCCTATCTATTTGTGGATGATAGGCAGTACTGAATGCTAATTTTTTTCCCAAAACTTCAAACAGATCCTTTTGAAACCTAGAAGTAAATATAGCATCTCCATTTGACACAATCTTCTTTGGGATGCCAGGTGTCTTCACAATCTATTTTATGAAAATTTGTGCTATATCACTAGTAAAATTGGTGGATTTGACTACCAATAAATGAGCTACCTTGCTAAGCTTATCCACCACTATCATGATTGCAACATGATGCTTAGCTATTTTGGGAAATTTTGTAATGAAATCCATAGATATTACCTCCCACTTCCATTTTAGAATAGAGATAGGCTATAATGATCCCGTCGAGTGCGTGCATTCGACTTTTACCTGCTAGAATTCCATGCATTTTCCATGAAGTCAACTACTTCTTCACATTTGGCTAGTTGTAGAAATTTTTAATAGTTGTAAGGGTCTTTTGATACCCCAGGTGGCCTAAGTAAGGTTTAACATGGAATTCTCTCATTATAAATATTTTTACTTCATCATTGTTAGGAACATACATTCCGCCTTTGAATCTAGCTAAGTTGTCCTCAATGAGGTGATATTATCCATCCTCACTACCTTACCGCAAACTTTACTTTACTTGCTGGTTTGTTTCATCCTATTGTCCAATGCTTTCAATCCTTTCTTCCAGATTTGTTACATATGAGCTTAGAATTTCCAAGTGATTCACTTGGATTCTCCTTCTCAAGACATCATCAATTTTGTTTTCCTTGCCATTTATATACTTAATCTCGAAGTAAAATTCGCTGAGTGTGTCCATCCATATGGCTTGCCTAACATCCAAATTCGGTTGTCCAAACAAATATTTGAGCCAACTATGGTCTTACATGAGTGTGAACTTTCGACCAAGGAGGTAGTGTCTCCACCTTTTTAAAGCATGAATGATGGAAGCCAATTATAAATCACGTGTCACATAATTTTGCTCATGTTTATTTAATTTTTTATACTCATAGTTGATCTTATATTCACCCTATAAGTGACATTAGTTAAAGATTTATTAAACTAAGGTATTACAGACTCATGTTCTAGTGTGTGTTCTGTGTTATTGAAATAATGGATCGATCAGATTTCCAATACATAGACAATAAAATGGAAAGATAGTAGAGAAATACAGTAAGCAATGCAAAGACATAAACAATTTTTAATAAGGAGTTCACCCTATTCTCCAGGGATACGTCTCCAGTCTAGCTTTCAGTGGTGGCCTTGCTTTATTATGTCTTCAAGCAGAGAAATTACAATACAGGGACTCAATTTGAGTTCACCTGAAGCAATTTTTGCTTGGCAGGGTGGTCCTTAGATTTCCCAAGCCACTGGACTACACAGACTCTTCTTCTTCCCACTAGCTTTGTGACCTTCTGGTCTACAGTGGAAAGAGCCAACTGTGATGCTCAATCCAGATAGATTCCTCTATGGGAAGGCTTGAATCTTCAAGCTCTCTAGTGCTTGACGCTACCTCTGGTCAGCTTAGCCCTCTGGCTCTTCTGCTTTTCTTTACAATTCTTTGTGTTCAATCCTCCTCTCAGGGTTCACTATTCCACTTTGTCTCTCGACTTCTGTCTCTTCCTTACTCTACTCCCCTCTGTCTGTCTTCTTCCTCTATTCATGGCTTTAGCCATTTGATCCCTATGACTGTTCGGTTCCTCTTCTACCTGGAAATTCACCTTCTGCAACTGTGCTTGGAGTTCCCTGTGTTTGGTGTCATCATGAACGCTCAGGGAATGGCCACTTGTCCTCGTCTACATGGCACTAGCATGCTTCCTTGGTTCATTTCTTCAGTTACGCCGTGGATGCATTCTTCCTCCACCATGGAAGTCAAACGTATTCCAAATCCCTTTAAAACGTGGCTTAATTCCCTATTGGTTCCACTTCTTTCCATCCGGTGCAATCTTAGCCGTCCGATCTGGGCCCTCCAGATCTGACACCATACGCACATTTCGCGCGGTTGACTTTCTCGACTAATAGCGCGCGATCAATGACAATTTTCTCTCACCTCTACCTGCCACACATTGATCGGTGTATGGAATCACTTTTCTCTTGTCCAAAACCTCTTATCGTTCAAGGGCACCCCGATCAAAACCACTGGTTTGCAGAGCGCGGGTCTTGCCATTTGCACTTAGCATTTTTTCCTTTTTTTGCCCATGGTCCTCCAGTTCCCCCATGCGATCGGGTGCTTGGGCTTTTCCTTCACTGCCATGTTCGCTTAGTGAAGCACTAATCACACATCATAAACCTCCTCCTTTTCCCATTTAGGGGCTCGAAGGGCTACTTTGGCCTCCTACGCAGTCACCATGGGCCTCGGTCAGTGTGCTTTGACTGAGGTCCTCGTCGTTCCACATCGGCTGCCATTGCCACCGGTTCAGGGTGTTTTTGATCACTATTTTGGCTTTCTTTAGAAATTTGTTTGACCTGATACAGTCATGGTTCTTTGACAGTCTTCTATGGATCCAATTAGGATCATGGCCTTCCCATTGAAAAATCTTTTGGACCACCAAAAGTTGGTTTTCAAGCATCGACTAAATGAGGATACTATTTCTTCACTTGTCTAATCTCAATCCACTTTGCACTGCTTGGCTTTGAACCTTTGAGCCCAATTCTGAGGTACTCAACATCTCCCCTGTGTGTTGTCCTCACCTTCCCGTCCAGCACTGTGTCTTCCTGCAATTCATTAAGATATTCAGGTAGCAGGTCATCAATAGAAGGTAATTGACTCTGCTATTCAGGGTCCTCAATCATTGAAGGTTCAACCAATCTCAAGCAATCTGCATTTACGACTGAGTAGATGTGCATGTAAGCTGGTAGATCAAGGTGAAAGGCATTTTCACCAGTCTTCTCAAGTATCCTGAAAGGTCCATACCTGATAGGCTTTAGCTTTTTACCTTCACCTTGCATCCTGTCCTTGCTGATATACAGCCAGACTTGGTGCCCAACTTGAAAACTATGCTCCATCTGATGCTTATCATGCCTAGCCTTTTACTTGGCTTGGCTCTTTTCCAACTGTTCCTGTTCTCCTGGTGGATCTCTTAGATCTGTTCAATGAACCTAGTGGCCTTGTCCACATCACTGTGTCCATCAACCATGGTATCTTTACCAAAGACAAAATCCAAAGGAGACCTTGGTGTGAAACCAAAACAGGTCTCAAAAGGAGATCTCTGTGTAGAAGAGTGTTTGGCTATGTTGTAAGCATGATGCACATAACACAAGTGTTCATCCCAAATCTTAGGATGTTTACTACAATATCCTCTCAGTAACTGGATCACTATCCTATTTACTACTTTTGTCTGGCCATCTGTTTGTGGATGAAAAGTTGTTCTTTTCTTCAACTTGGTGTCCATCAGTTCCCACAGAATAGACCAAAACTTCCCCACAAATCAGGTGTCTCGATTAGATACAATGGAAGTGGGTAATCCAAAATGAACCCGTACATGTTCAAAGAACAATTTTGCTATCTATTCAGCTGTGATCTGTTTACTACAAGGTATCAAAATACACGTTTTGTTGAACCTATCCACAACAACATATAGATAATCATGAACTTTCCTAGATTTAGGCAGTCTTGCAACAAAATCCATGGAAACACTTTCCCAAGGGTGAGAAGGAACTGGCAATGGAGTGTATAAACCTAGTTTTCTATTTCTGCACTTGCTTTTAGCACACATGGCACACCATCTTACATATCTAGAAACTATCTTATTCATTTTCGGCCAATAGCAGAATCTTTGCAGCTGTGCAATTGTTTTACTTACCCCAAAGTGACTTGATATTAGAGAAGTGTGTACTTCCCTAAGTATCTTTATCCTCTCAATTTGTGGAATGCAGAGTTTCCCACAATGCTAAAAGAGTCGGTATTTCACATGATAGTCCAATTCTTCTACTCTTTTGCCTTGACTCAAAGTTGCATATACATCTTTAAAATCCATACCCTGAGCATATTGTTCTATGTAGCTTTCATGTAGCACTGAATTATGCTTAAGTATGGTAGATGCATTTATAATGGGTCTAGATAACATGTCTGCAACCTTTTTATGTATGCCCTTTTTATATCTGATGACTAAGTGGAACTGTTGTAGAAAATCCATCCATCAGTAATGTCTTGATTGCTACCACTTAGTTTGGGAGTGTAGATATTGAAGTGGCTGATGATCAATATGTTTTAGTGTCTCTTTTCCCATTAAATAATGTTTCCACTTTTTCACACTCTAAAATAATGCATACAATTCTTTTTCATATGAAGGATAGTTAGCTATTGTAGGATTAAAAGTCTCAGAATGATAACATATGGGTTTTCCATGATGTGTCAACACTGCTCCCATGGCATAGTCACTAGCATCAGTTTGAATCTCAAATGGTCTTTGTAAATATAGCGGTTCTTGTACATGTGTTGTACTTATTTTCTCTTTCAAGGTGTTGAAGGCTTTCTAATGTTTGTCTCCCCACTGAAACACCTTATTCAATCTTGTTAAAGCATGTAAGGGCACTGCAATTGAGGACAAGTTAGAAATGAACTTCCTCCAATATTGTGCTACTCCTAGGAAGCTTCTCACTTCTGTAGCAGGCCTAAGTTTAGGCCAATTCAAAATGACTGCCACTTTAGAGGGATCTTTTTTCAATTCACCTCCCCCTACTATATGACCCAAGTAGTTTAGAGATGTTTTTCCAAATTCACATTTTGAGAGTTTAACATAAAGGTTTTCTCTTTTCAAAACATCTAATGTCTACTTAACATGCTTTAAATGTTCTTTCCACGTTTTACTAAAAATCAAAATGTCATCCAAATACACAATAACAAAATCATCAAGAAAAGGTCTGAGTACATCATTCATTAATCTCATGAAAGTAGCAGGAGCATTAGTTAAGCCAAAAGGCATAACCAACCATTCATATAATCCCTTCTTTGTTTTGAAAGCAGTCTTCCATGCATCTTGCTCTGCAACTCTGACCTGATGGTATCCACTATGTAAATCCAACTTGGTGAAATAAACAACTTCTTTTAATTGATCTAGAAGATCATCTATGCAAGGAAGGGGATAATGATTTTTTATTGTTATCTTATTCAGTGCTCAGTAGTCAATGCACATTCTCCACGAGCCATCTTTCTTTCTCACCAAAATTATTGGTGACCCACATGGTGATGTGCTAGGCTTGATGAAGCCCTTCTCGAGCAACTCTTGTACCTGCTTCTTGATTTCAGCATTCTCTAAAGCAGACAACCTGTACATCCCAATGTTAGGCAATGGAACATCTTGCTGCAAAATAATATCATGTACTATTCCCTTTTTGGGTGGAAAATCTTTAGGTTCTTGAAACAAGACATCATACTCTGAAACAACCTTTTCTATATCAGCTTGCTATTCATCATTATAACCCTCAAATACATTGGTTTTATCAGGTTTCTTTTCCTTTACAACCATCTGTAAGAATTATTTGCATGAATTAATCATTCTTTTCATTGTTTATGAGAGTATAATTATTCTTGAGCTTATGAGCTCTTACAAAGTATTTGATTCCATCTTTAACCAATAGATACTTGTTCTCAACTCTATAGAAAATAGCCTTTCTATCATACAAGTAAGGACTTCCTAAAACAATTCCACATATTTCTAAAGGAATTATGTCTAACTCAACCTCATCTACAAATGCTAACCCAAAAGAAAACTTGAGTTTGCACTGTCTAGTCACTTGTAGTTGTGCTTTATCATTCAACCATCCTAATGGGTATGGTTTCTTGTGAGGTGTAGTTGCTAGTCCCAATTTCTTTGCAATTGCTTCAGAAATCAAATTTGCTTGTGAGCCATTATCAAACAAAGTATCAATATTTTGATTTTTGGAAATAACTCGAATATGGAAAAGCTCATGTCTTTCTCTCTCATTTTCTTCATTAATAACAGATTGAGCAGAATTACTAGTAGATGCTTTATAATTCTTACCTTTTATACCTGTGGCTACTATAGTTGTTTCATCTCCCCAGTCTAACCCCAAATCTTTCTAAATAGTTGCAGCTGTCTTCTTCTTCTTGCCCTCAGACTTCTTAGGTCTCAGCTTTGGATGCAGAATCCAACAATGCTCATCATCATGCCCCTCCTTTTTACAGTGAGTGCATGAAGCTTTGGCTTTCTATGCAGTGTTAGCCTTCCTTTCTTTCCACTTTTGTTTTCTTTTCTCCTTACTCTTGCTTATAGTGGGCTGGGATGGTCCCCCAACTTCTGGATTGCCATTCTTTCCTCTAGCTTCTAGATGAGTAGCTTGTACATATATCTCATCTATACTAGTGGGATTAAACATGAGGATGGTATGCCTCATGTAGCTGTGTAGACCACCAATGTACTTCATAAGAGTCTTTGGTGAGTCTAGTGAGATACCCAACATCAATGCTCTCTTTCTAAAATCTTGAGTATACTCTTGCACACTTTTCCCTTTCAACTGTTGAAGAGTTTTCCAACTCACCATGGCTTGTTGCATGTAGGCCAATGGATAGAACTGCTTTTTGGTTGTAGCAACAAATTCACTCTAGATAGAGATGGTCTTGCCATGTCTTTTCATATCAGATTGGGTTCTTCGTTCCCACCAAACCAAGGCAATGCCTCTTCGGCATAGGCTTGCCAGCTGAATCTTACTCTTGTCTGAGTTTATGTTCTGTACCCTGCAATACACATCAATTTGTCTAATCCAATCGTCCAATTTTTCAGCATTTAGCTCTCCATCATATATAGGAAAATCAAATTTAACATCTAGCTTAATCAAAGATGATTTCTTATTATGCACAGGGCTATTAGGAGGTGTGACAAAGTTTTCCTCTTTCCCCTTTCCTTTCAAGTTGTCATGGAAGTGAGACTCATCTTCTTCTTTGTCTTGTTTAGAGCCTGATGCATCTTCCACCTTTTGCTTTCTAAAGTCTCTGTACATTTATTCAACTATAGACTTTATAGCTAGGAAAATATTTATGAATTGAGGGTCTGGCCCTACAGAACCTTCTTCTGAAATTGTCTTTCGAGAATAGACTCTCCCAATTTCAGGATTAGTTTCCACTAACTCTCCTTTTCCTAATTTGAGCTTTGATCTTCTGAGCATTCATAGCTAAACCAGCACAAGCTTGTCTAACCTTACAACCTCGCGCTTTGATACCACTTGATCTAATATTCACCCTATGAGTGACAACGGTTAAAAATTTATTAAACTAAGGTATTACAGACTCATGTGATGATGCAATTCAGGTCAAGAGGGTTGACAAGCCCTAACTTATCTATTTCTATTATTTATTTTTTGTCTAAAGAACGGTAATCACCATGGGTGAAATTTAAAAAAAAATTGAATATGTAAATAATAATGTATATGATCAGATATTATCAGCACACCCTTCTCTCAGTTTTTTGTATAGATTTCTATAGTACAAAACAGTTCTCAGATGACCACAGTCACTTTTCTACATATGCCTATGGAACTTACAATATGTAATTTTCCTTGATAATGAAAATTATGATACTTTTTCGTGGGATAAAAAAAATGTTTTGAAATACCTGAAATTTGAAACAAAAATCTAAATTTTGGAATAAAACGTTGAATATTTGAAAATAAAGAAGAACAACATTCAAGTATTTGTGGAAAACCCTCAAAACATAGCCTTTATTAATATGAAAATGAAAATGCTTCAACAATATATAGGATAAAATGGCTTTTCCTACCAATGGGTGATTGACTCACTGATGAGGTGAACAAGTGTTTTGTTGTCCACCAGGGTTCCATTCTCACATTGATCTAAAGGGATTAGATTGGGTGCATGTCCTGAGCAATTTTTGCAAAATAAATACATGTCAAGTTCACACCTTACTCCAATGAACTCTGCTCCATGGTGCATCTCCTGAGAAATTTTGGTAGAATAAATACCTCTCTGAGTTCACAGAATAAATACCTCTCAGATTTCACACCACGTGCCAATAAATACCCGTCAAAATTCACACCATACACAAATGAAAATTTTCTCTGTGGTGCAGCCACTCAAGGCCCATTTTTTGAATCATTACCCCAAAATGCTTTCCTAGATAGGTTTAGATGTGAATCCATGCCTGTCCAAGAGGAATATGGACACTGCACTTGACCTAGGAATCTGTTTCTCATAGGTTACCCACATGAAAACATTCCCAGATATGCTTTTGTATAAGGCTTAAGAGCTCATCTAAAGCCTTCAGGCAGGCTCATTTATCTCTTGCATGTGGGATAACCAATTTTACACAATAAGCTTTATTTTCTTAAAATTTCAAATTAATACCACTAATTTTTGTTACCCTAAAGCTGCCATTCAACCTTAAATTTCTCTTTTAACCTAGTGTAAGAACTTTGGACACCACATATCTCCACAATTATATGATATTGTCCACTTTGGGCCTAAGCCCTCATGGATTTGCTTTTGGAGTTACCCAAAAAAAGCCTCATACCAATGGAGATATTTGTCCATCCTTATATACCCATGATCCTCCCCACTTCTAGTCAATGTGGGACTTTGGTCGTATACCCAACAATCCTCCCCTCGAAAAAAGGACCATCGAGCCTCCCCTCAAACGATTATCCATCCGTCCACTCTCTACCAACCAGGATTCTCCGCTTCAATGAGTTGGAAGCACACGCCTTACATGGAACACCACCTGCCTCAAGAGCTTGCTCTATCCCAGGTCAACTCCTCTTCACCGTGTTGGGACCAGGACACATCCATGAAGAATCTGGAGCACACCGCCTGTCTAACCGAGCTCATCCACGGATGCCATCGTGATATTACCGTGCCCCGCCACCTTCGTTCGTCATTCCAAGGATTCATCCACTTGGCTAACTTTGGGGCATGGCTCCGATACCACCTGTAATAACTCTGGACACCACATATCTCCACAATGGTATGATATTGTCCACTTTGGGCCTAAGCCCTCATGGATTTGCTTTTGGACTTACCCAAAAAAGGCCTCATACCAATGGAGATATTTGTCCATCCTTATATACCCATGATCCTCCCCACTTCTAGTCAATGTGGGACTTTGGTCGTATACCCAACACCTAGTCGGCGCTTCTAACTCCAAACTGCTTTTTCTTAAATCCATGATTCTTATAAACATGTGGCATGAATAGTTCAACAACTTGTGAGAATTTGTCAGTAGCACCCTAGAAATAAAAAAGATGGATATTTTACCTCTGACCTGATGCAAACTTCTATAGACAATGTTAATGGATTATCACCCTTTACTCAGAATGGGCAAGGCATACATTAGTCCTGAACTTCTTAGAGTCTCTGTTTTATTCCTCTAATAAGTCTCACATGGAGGAACAAATATTTTTCACCTCTTCGATTCTAAAATAAATTACTCTTGTTGGTATATGTCTTAAAGAAGCCAGCGTGACCAGTAGCATGTGAGAAATGGCATTATACTAAGACATTTGCTTTGATTTGGAACTAGGTACAAGGTACAGGGTATGTCGATAAGTGTAACTCATGTAGGAACTTCTTACACATGTAAGGTGTGAATGTGTGAGAAGTGGTTGAAGACAACTTTTCGTGACCACCTAGTAAAACTGTGAAATAATACCATCTTGTAATTTCACTTAGTAAATAACAGTGAAAGATCAATTTCACTAGATCTCCTAACTCTTAAAAATATAAATGAAATATTATATATATTTTCGGAATATTAGTGATTTGTATTTGATCTAATCTTAGTTGTACACATAATTTTTGAGATTCATGAACGACGATGATGTTTTCTAATATATGTCTTTGTTTGAAGAATCCTCCTTGATTTTCAGAAATAAATATCGAAAGGATGCCTTTAATCTACTAGTGATGATCTTAGTCAATATTTTGTAAGAGGCATTACAAAGAGATTTTGGCCAGAACCTAGAGAAGTTGACCGGATTAGATTCTTTTGAGATGAGGGAAAGGAAGGAAGATTTTGTGCTCCCCTCCACCTTGCACATGTTCATGGACCAATTGACTATTCGAAGGAGGTCTTTCCTACTCTCACTCTAGAAAATCCTATAGAAATTGATTGGGAACCCATCCTATCTAGGAACCTTATCTAGATCCATAGACCAAATTTTCTCCACCACTTCTTGTTCTTTGATCCTTTGTACTAGGAGTTGATTTTGTTCTTATAATATCTCACGAGGAAGAGAGAGAGGAATTATTTAGCTTTGGTGAAATCCAACACAATGTAATGTATAGAAATATTGAAAATGGTTCAAGGTTTCTTCCTTGATTTTAGTAAAGGAAGTTATATTTTATTTTCCTTCTGGAGTAATTTCTTTGACTCTATTTTGTATCTACCTTGCCTTTGCTTGCTTGTGGAAGAAGGCCATGTTCCTGTCTCCTACCTTAAGCCATGTGCTTCTCAACTTGAGATGTCAAAATTCCTACTCTTCCCTGCATTATTAGAAGTAGAGAGATTTTAATTCTTTTTCTCTCCTGAGATGTTTCTCTTCTACCTTGCTTCTCTCCATAATTAACATATGTCGCTCCATTTATGCAAGTATTGAATCTCTCTTTTTACTTGGTAGAACAAAGGATTCTTTTACCAATTATCGAAGAGCATGGTAAACCCTTTTTAGTTTTGTTTCCCACATGAAGTCTGGAGAAAGGGTAACTTGAATACACCATGCTTTTTTGATGATGTGCATGATGAACATTGGATAAACCAATTCTCCATGTGTGATTCTCGACATGGATTAACCGCCTCTTTTGGGTCCTTATCTCTAGTGATATTATTGTTGAATAATACCTGTAGGTTTTCGTATAACGACAATTGTGATTCCCAACAAGTCGTATCAGAGCATAGGTCACAAGTTTGATGCAAAACTAGCTCACATTGGACGGGATATTGTTAGACGTTGGATAAACCAACAACCCCCGTGAGTTTCGTGACATTGCCTAACTGCCTCTTATGGATCCCTATCTCTAACGATATAATCATTGACTACCTGCGAATTTTGGTATAATGAAAATCGTGATTCCCAAAAATGGATTATGGGCCCAGCACGCTTCCGCTGCACCACCCCAATTGATTCATTCAACATTATTCTCTTCATACTAGAAGCTACAAATTTTATAGATATATTGTCGATGTTATTTGCAAGCTGGGAGAGAGTGTTATTTCTCATGCAAAATACTAACAACCGTTTATAAAAATGTGTGAGGTTGCAAGGCTTAATGGTTAGAGAATTAGAGAATGTGTGAGAATTGATTGAGGTGTTCTTCATTAATTACCTAGCACATAGAAGAGCTGATGTGAAGTAGAATTGATGAGGAGAAACAAAGAAAACGATGTTTTAGACAATCTTAATTAATTTGAGTTTCATTACAAATGAACCCTTTTTCCACTGATGTCAAAGGGGGAGGTAAGCAGAAATAAGAAGAAATGATTCTCAAGAAAAATAAAGGGGAGGATCATAGTGGTATCAGAGGATAGGTCATGAGCTCAATACACACCTAGCTCACATTAGGGGGGGGGATTGTTGGACATTGGATAAACCAACACTCCTCATGGGTTTCCCGACATGGACTAACTGCCTCTCATGGATCCTTATCTCTAGAGATATGATCGTTGAATAATACTTGTAGCTTTTGGTATAATGACAATTTTTTATTCCCAACAATCCATTACACCTTCTTCTCACAACCATCTTGGGGTGAATCTAAAAGTAATTGGTTCTAGGTCCTCTCCCACTTCCATTATGAGTTGAATTGGTCAAACGTTGGATTTGCCTTGAGGCATAATGGAGAAGGAGGCATCCCAACCTGATAAAACCTAAGAGCTATGTATTAAAAACTTATCTAACCTCACAACGATATTCATTGCCCCACATCTTCTATTTGACCAAGTATATTTTCCTTTTGTCGGTATGAAGTCTAAAAGATCCTAGACTTCCATAAGATCCTCCATTCACTCTCTGAAAGTATCGCTGATAAGTGAGCCTCCCTTTTTTCAGATGTAAACAAAGTTGTGTTAGAATCACTACCTACTATGGATTTTTGATGCCATAATGTTTCCTTTAGGGAGATGAGATTATCTCAGAATTGATTTTTCTCATTGTAAGTTACGAGAGAATAGATGTTCAACAATTTGACTCTATTCCTGATTCCTTTATTTTTGATATATGCTACTACCTAGTACGTTGTTGACTAAGATTCTATCAAGGAGAAGACAACATTGTCCTAGAAGATGCCTAGGCCTCTCGAGGCTCTCCTTGAGCTTTACGTGACACCACTGCTTTCGTTCCAAAATACCTTTGAGGCTTTCATGAGATCAAAATCTATTAATTTTGATTCTTGTAAAAACAAATTGCGGGCTTCTCTAATTTAACCAGATACTTTATATAGAGGGAATTTTTTGGGTCACCCATTCCCCTTATATTCCAAGAGATTATCTTCATCAATTTTGGGTAAGAGAATTGGATTTTCGACCTCCTTCCTAACTCGTTCCTCCTTTGAATCCCGATTCTTTCAGAATGTCTAAATTTTGAGGTTGACTAGCCAGTTTTTTGTTGAGGTTAGCCTTTTCCTCCCTTGGTTCTTTTTTGGAGCGTCTACATCTTCTTTTTCAATGCTCTTTGTTTCATGGCTGCTCGAGTCCTCATTTCCCCTTGGAGGGAGAGATGTTTTCCTAGTGACGATCTTTCTACAGTGATCGACTAACTGTGTTGATCAAGATGGGGTAAATTCCATAGCGTGAACTTGGAACAAAAATGAGCCTGATTCATCATCTTTGGACTTCAAGGGTTCTTCGACCATAGGGATGATATTTGTAACTTGATCTCCAAGAGATGGAGCTTCCTTTTTTCCCCTTCGTTTGGCCACTCTAAGATCTCCCCTTCTTCTTTCATTTCATCTTTTGTATCCTATTCCTCTAACGACTCTCGGGGAACATTCGGTTCCTATAATGTTTTTTCACCATTCAATTGAAGCATCCCAAAGGGGTTTGTAGAGGTTGAGGGAGTAACATTGTGCAAGGAAGATGCCTTTTTGGGTATATCTCCTTCTATTGCCACTTTTCCTTTGAATTTTCCACCTACTCATCTTATTGGGGCTAAGATACTTCTCCCTTATTGCCTTCTTACAATCCCTAGCAAAGTGTATATAGTCATGAAGGACTCAATACTTGAAGGGAAGTTGCTCGTAGTCTAGAGTTTGGTAGTGCTTCCATTCTCCCATGTGAGAAATATTTCTACTGAGAGTCCCCTTTCTAAGTCTGCCTCAATGCATATCCTGGTAGAGGTGAACACTCCACCTTTGGGTTTTTCTCTAATGATATAAACCTCCCTACTCCATTTCTGATTGTGCTGAGACAATCATCTCCTCAGCAGGAGAGAGGAAGCCTTGACAATTTCACCCAGACTAGAAAAGTTGTGGGAATGTCTTTTGTGGGATAAAAATAAATTGACCATTTGTTTAAGTACATTCCCCTTGTCCCAAGGAAGTAGGGTTTGATTCTAAAGATGATCTCCTTGTCCTCCCTTGACTTGACTTGAAAAGCAATTAGAAGTATCCATTGTCGATTGCATATATTCTGAATCTGCCTTTCATCTTCACTCTCCATTTTCTCTGCACCCATTGCTCAATGGACTTGGGAGATGGCCACATGTCAGTGAATTTTCTAACCAACACACAATATGTGTAGGCTATTGTTTCTCGACAAAATGTAGGAGGGAGTGGAACAATGTGGATGTTCTTTACCTTCCTCACAAAGTTTGAATTTTTGTCAATGCTTTAAAAGCTACTACAATCGCATCTGGAAGGGGAGGAGCCCCCCCTACTAACCATTGGTCAAAATGGATTGAGGTCGCAGAATGTAGGGTTAGGTTTGCATAGCAGAGCATCTTTAAATTATTCATTCATTCTTTTACTCTCCAATCCATTCAACATTTAATTTATATAGTTGAGCTAGTTCTAACGTGTATATAAGTCATTCATTCTTTCACTATCCAATCCACTAAATTTCCATAATTTACTAAGCAACATCTTTGGCATTAATGATGATGATAATGATTAAGATCCATTAATATTATAATCGATCTATGACCTTAAACAATAGTAAGCTCAAAAACCATTAAAAAAAGAAAGGTTCCAAAATCACCATACTTTTGATGACTTAAAAAATTACCATACAAATGTGTGTAAATGTAAAGAAGGAAATTTCAACTCAAAAAACTCATATAAAGTGGTTTACATGTGAGCGAGGCAATCACCTAGAAAAAGAAAGTACAAGAGGAAAGCAAAACCTCCATGTTGAAGGGCACATAAATAATAATGGTGATAGATAAAAAGAAAATTTCAACAAATTTAATAAAGAAACTCATAAAAAGTGGTTTACTCATGATCTAGGCAATGAGGAGGAATGAAAAACCTTCATATTGAAGAGGCCATAAATAATAATGGTGATGGACAAAAGAAGTCATCAAATACTTGAGATGGGCGAGAGGACCATGCTTTATCTTCAAATTCTGTGATTGCATATCAATTCAGTCTCTATTGCTCCATTGTTGTGATAGTTGTGGAGAAATAATTGAGAAGAAAGAGGAAATGAAATTCAATTGACGTATGAAAAATGGTAGGTAATTTCAATTGAATTGCAAGAGGTTGCGAGGCAATAACCAACATAAAGTGGGCTGTGGTGAGGCAATAATGCATGAAACAACACTCTCTGTATGGTGCACGCAACAAAACGTTTGGAAAAATTTTGATTGAAAAAAACATTCTGTAGAATGTTAAATTCTAGGTTTGAATGCCATACAAATGCGTAAATGCATTCCATTGAAAGTGGAGAAAGAAAATTCAACAAATTTACTAAAGAAACTCATAATATATGGAAAAAAAAGGGAAAGCGAAACCTCCATGTTGAAGGGGACACAAACTATAATGGTGGTGGATAAAGAAGTCATCAAAGACTTGAGACTACAGGGACCATACTTTTTCTTCAAATTCTGTGACTGCATATCAATTTAGTCTCCATTGCTCCACTACTATGGTAGTTGTGGAGCAATAATTGAGAAGAAACAAGAAATCAGATTCAACAAAATTATGGGTCACTGCTCACGGGCGTTCCAGAAAAACCCACGCTATGGCGTGGTTATCATGGATCAATAATTGATGAAAAGATGACAGACGAGTCACGCAAGTTCCAGAGAGACCTGCACTTTGGCGTGGTTATCACGAGCAATTATCGATAAAAAGACGACAAATGGGTCACGACCCATAGCGTTCAAGAAAGACTCGCACTATAATTGATAAAAAAGACGACAGATGGGTCATGGACGTTCCATAAAGACCTGCGCTTTGGCGTGGTTATCAGGGTGCAATAATTGATAAAAAGACAACAGACGGGCATTCTAGCAATAATTTATTTAAATTTGATTTGTAATGTCAATTGCATCATAATAGGTTTTCCGAGTTGCTTGGTTGTCCTTTCAATAATCGATTATAACTCATTATGAAGTCATTTGTAGTGAGTGTGGGAAAAAGACAACACCATAGAAATAGAAATAGAAATATCTGTTATCATCGAGACATGGGATTTCCTTCGTTACTAGTGCTCGCATTACCAGACTTGCAACAACCATTTGAGGTTGAGATAAATGCCTCTGACTATGCTATTGGGGTAGTATTTACTCAACACGGGCATCTAGTGGAATATCACAGTGAGACACTTTCAGACATAGTCCGGAAGTATCCCACTTATGACAAAGAGATGTATTCCATTGTGCAGGCCTATCAACAATGGAACAATTACATTTTGGGGAAGGAAACAGTCATCCACACAGACCACCGACCCCTGGAGTTCATACAGACCCAAGGGAAATTACAGAATGATTGCCATCAGAATTGGTCCACATACCTGCAACAGTTCCATTTGAATATCAAGTATAAGAAGGGTAGCACCAATAATGTTGCATATTTCCTTAGTCGACCACCGATCATGGCGCTAACCACTGTGCTCAACTCTTGTGGTCACGAGACTTCTGATTGGCCACTTCTCTACTAAAGTGACCCAGAATTTGGCCACACATACCAGACACTCTTGGTGGGCCAACATGTCCCAGTTTTTCACCTCCAAGATGCCCTACTATGCCACTTGGGTCACCTTTGTGTTCCTTCAAGCGAGCATGCCAAGATGATCTAGGAAGCACACTACAGTCAGGCTGTTGGACATTTCGGGGTCGAGAAAATGGTGGCAGTACTGCACAAGTATTTCTATTGGCTGAATCTTTGACAGGATGTCAGGAAGTACATTAGATCATGCACTGCCCGTGCCATTGCCAAATCGACCATCAAGAAGCAAGGCCTCTATAACCCACTACCTACCCCTATTCGACCTTGGGAATCCATCTCCATGGATACATGTTAGGCCTTCCTTCCACTAAGCATGGAAACTACTGTGTTTTTGTGGTCGTCGACAGGTTCTCGAAGATGGCCATTATGGTTTCCTGTAAGAAGAATATCACAGCAGAAGCCACTACTAAACTCTTCTTTGAATGAGTGTGGGTACACTTTGGGATCCCACAGTATATCATCTCAGATCAAGACAACAGGTTCCTCAGTACATTTTGGTCTAGTCTTTGGTCGATGCTTGAGACCAAACTCACTAAGTCCACAGCCTTCCATCCTCAAACTGATGGCCGGACAGATGTTGTCAACAGGATGATCATACACATTCTGTGCATGTACAACTCAAAGCATCCATGCACATGGGATGAGATCCTCCCCTATGTTCAGCACAGCTACAACTGGGCTCTCCACAGCTCGACTAGCCACAACCCTTTTCAAGTGGCCTTGGGATTTTAGCCACTATGTCGCATTGATGTGGCCATGCCATTTGCAGCTATTCATGCAGATTCGGCGCATGTCCAGTCCAAAACAGATAAGGAAAATAGATTCATTGAGCACATCCAACATATTCGCCAGCAAGTCCACGACATTCTAGAGAAATCAAACACCAAATACAAGCAGTGACATGATCAACATCAGGTGCCACACAAGTTTCAGGTGGGCGACAAAGTCTAGTTGCATTTGTAAAAGGAATGCCTTACCAGAGCCTATTGGAAAATCAAACCACTCTGATATGGTCCTTACACCATTACCAAGGTTGTGGGAGACAATGCATTTGAGCTAAACATTCCCCCACTGCTTGGCCTGCACCTAGTGTTCAATGTGGACCACCTTCATCCATACTTTCCACCATTACTAGACACATCCGACATTGTAGAACAAGTCACAACCACATATTTAAATCTAGATTGCATGGAACAAGCTGCAACTGATCGGATCATGGACACACAGTCAAGCACACTCACTAGAAGAATATCCAATTGTATCAATTTGTCAAAGTAGGTCAACTCCTTCACCATGGCAAGTGCCTCACCAGGGACCAAGTTCAACAGAAGTTTCCTCATCTCATGGAGGAACTCAACACAATGGGGACCATTGCTTCCTAAGGGGGGAGGAATGATCTAGGTTGATATTGGTGGCCACCTACCAAATCCACTTGGACCCCCACCATTGTTTCTTTCAGCTTTTCAGTTTCCTTAATTGTACCATAGTTTACTACTTTTAGTAGTTTTTCGAGTCTTGAACTTCCAGAGCCTTTTTTTGGCGCTAAATGATGTTTTTTGTGAAAATGGGAGCAACATGGGTCTATGAACTGATGTTTCTCTTCCCAAAGTTTTAGTTCTTGGATAGATATTTCTAACGAGATATTATGCACGTCAAACGAAGATCGTATGCCAAAGTTATGACCCTACGAAGTTGATGTACCAATTTACCCAAATGGGGCCCACAGTTTGGCGTTTCATCTTCTAGGGTTAGGTTTTTGGATGTTTAAGGTTTTCCATTGTTTCTCAACTAAATAGGCCTTGGAGCCTCATTGTAACATATTTCAAAGGCATTTATCTACCATATCTCTTCTCAGAGATAAGCTACCATCACCCTAGCTGGTTTATTTCCATTGCAGTTTGTAAGCATATTTCAATATTTTACATTAATGAAATGGAGTATTATTTTTGCTACATCTCTGTGTTTATGGTTATCTCTGTAATTTTTTGTGTTCCTGTTTAAATCCGGATCATGCAAACTTTAGCCCATACTAGCAATCTGAACAAAACCTGCTCTAAAACCAATGATCTAAAAATCGATCGTCCTATGACACTTTGCAAGTCTTGATACATTTGGGTCTTTAAGCAATCACTTAAATCGTAACTTATTCAAAAGTGAATAGTTAAGTTTTCAATGAACTTAAAGATGAAACAAAATCATATGAAGCCCAACACGATGAAAACGAAAAAGAGAAAAACCAAGTTATAATGAAATTCATCTAGTGTGGACTACATCTTCGGCCCTTGTACTAATGGCTAGGTTACTTTATTGATCTCAGCAACAAAAAGAATAGATTACAAATCTTTAACTGATAGAGTAAACCTCGTTATGGAGTGGCATTATTTCTCCTTCAAAGAAATGTTCTCCTTCAGAGAACTCTAACTCACAAGTTGACTCTCTTTTAAAAATAAATGATAGTTACAAAAGAAAAGGATTGTCTCACATAATGTGTCAACAGGTCCTCATACTCATTTTGAGATCAAAAAGCAAGCACATATTCAACTGCTTCATAATGAAGTGTCGAAATGGTGTTTTCCCATAAACATACTAAGAATAGACTGAAAAAATGGCTTCTCTATTGAAGAAACAACTATTGAAATGCATCTAGGAGGTTCGAAAACCCCCATCTAGGCTCTTTCTATGCTAAAAAAGGTTTCCATATGGCCTCAAAACAGTTTGTTTGCAACAAAAAAGGACTTGGCTCTGCAAATTTTCCTACTTACAATGCTCAAATCACAAAAGTAATGTTTCCATTGTGTCCAGAACACCCAAAAACCCTTGTCTAGGCTCTTCTTGGGATCAACAAGAATGGAAAATGGCCATGTTAGGGCTCTTGGAACATTTCTCTGTTATTTGTCCTACAAATTGGAAAAATTGGCCAACTAGGCAATGATATCCACTTGTTGTAGTAGCTACAACCACCCTCCAAAATTTTACCTTAGCTTCATTTTGGAGCCTCCCTACCAACCATCCTTAGCAACATGTCTTGCACTGAGTAAGTATGTAGGCTTTAGCTAAGCTTCAGTGGCCTTTCAACCTGTGCATGTAAAATTATTTGTCTCCTAGTGCAAGTTATCATTCCAGACTTAATCAATTTTCTGGCTGAGATGCTCCACCTAAAAATTGTGCAATTTTGGAAGGGAACCAACCTTCCCTCCAGAAATTCCGCAATCCTGCTAGGCTACCTAGTGGGCTCCATAAATGCGCAGTTCAACCAGGCAACCTTCCCTCTAGAAAATATGCAGTTCAACCTAACACTGGGCTTTACCTCCAGAATTGTGCAGTTCTGGCTAACATCCAAGGCTTCAATCCATAAATTGCGTAGTGCATGACGGACAACTTGTCTTTCTCAGCCCAAAAATTGTGCAAATTTCATCCCTAGGCTTGCAAACTATTGCATGTGCTTTTAGGTTAACCAGTTCCCTCTAGGACTGAGAAATCTTAATTTTCATGCATGGGCTACTTTTCCTTAAAAAGAAAGAAAAGCAAAAAAGCATCCCTAGATTTTAGGGATCTATTTTTAGCAGCTAGAGGTTACATGCAAAGATCGTTTTAGAAACCTCCCACCAAGTGTCGCTTTTTTTAGATTTGTGGCATACGCATCATAAACTCAATCTTAGCAAAACTTATTTATTTGATGCTGTAGAGCTCATTCCTCACATCGATATTAGAGTTTTGACATCCCACATCCAATCTAGCAGTCGTTGGCACATTCAACTCAACTTTTTCTGGGTAAGTCTGCTTTTCATGTCTTCTGTTGCTTTTTTGTCACTGTTTGTCTTTTTTTGTGTAAGTGTTGTTTGCTTGGTTTCAATGAATGCTTGTTGTCGTTTTGATGCATTTTAGTTTGTAGAAGCATTGTTTTTGTTTTTCATTGCATGTCATTATTGCTACATGCACGACATTGTTTCTACACTGATGGTCATCGTTGCGGCGACTCGCTTCACACACATGCTTGTTTTCCCATTTTATGAATCCTACACTCATTGTTTGCATGCATGATCATTCACTCTTTTTTGGACTCATTTTCACCATGCATTCAGACTTCTCATGTTTTCAATCATCCGTCAATGGGTTTGGGCTTCCTTGGCCCAGACCTTGCCTTGCTTGGCTAACAATGTGCATTTCTGGAAGTGAAGGCTCTACCTTCCCTCCAGAAACTATGCAAACCTAGCCCAGCACTAGCCTCTAGGCTTGCATTGTGAAATTCTTGGAGGCAGTGCCTTGTTGGCCCCAAAAACAACGCAATGTAGTTTTCTAGTTTACATGTCATTGTTGACTGAAATTGCGCATTGTGTAGTTTTAGTCCTTAGCGGGGCAGGCTGGACTATGCATTGCACAACTCCAATAGTCAGTCAGCCTCCTGACAGCCCTAACTGTGCCTTGCGCAGTTTTGGTAGTCAATCTGCTAGCCTCCCGGTGAAAATTACAAAATCTTCACAATCAGTCACATAGGTATGTTGCATTTCAGTCCTCAATTTTTTTTTGGTTTTCAATTGATAACTTTCTTTACATGAGTTTTATTATGTCTCCAAGTATTATAGGTGTTTGTTTGGCTCTCATCAGTATAGGTACAATGGCCTCCAAGAGAGAAGGGTTAAAGGACATCATTGAGAGTGCAACGAGAGATGTAGTTGAGCAAGTGTCTATGAACTTGCCTATCTATGAGGTCACCAATTTTTTCATAGACAGGGATATCAAGATGAAATGGAAATGACATCATAGTGAGCAGCACCATCAGTAGTAGTGGAGGGTAGCAGACCTGCACGTGACAAAGGCAAGAGGAAGGTTGTTGATAGCACAGAGATGAGGCAAAGCTGGAAGTTCAAAGTAGATCCACTCGTGAGGAAAGTATCTTTGGAGATTAAGGCTATGAGGTGACAACGCGACAAGAGGATCACACAAAGGAAAACAATGAAACAAAGGATGGAGGAAACTGAGAAGGATTTGCAGGAGTTGAAGCGGCAACTCAGGGAGGAACAAGAGTTACGCATGAGAGAGAAGGAATCTCAGCAGGAACATGTACAATAGGAGGTGCAACATGCACTGATTAGTGAAATTACACCCATACAAGTTATAGACCATCCCAACAGCTGGCACAGAGTAGAATAGGTGAGAAAAGTTGTCGATCACATGCATGGGTGCTTAGGAGCATGGATGTCATTGTGCATACACATGTGATCCCATCTATTGGCACACTCATCGAGTTAAAGACACAGAACCAAGTCTGACTGGAGTTGGACATGTACTTTGATGAGTTGGTGCACATAGCTAGCAGCACACACTTGGAGATCAACACATACACTATGCATCAATATGTTTCTAGTCTAGATGCACTCAACACTATGATGCACATGTTAACAAATGATTTGGACAGAGGTGCCAAAATAGTGTACTTGGATACAATGGAGGCAAGACTTCGCTTTCAGAAGGATGTCACCACAGAGTACATGGACACCATCACAAACTACCAAGCTTGGCATCAGTTCGCCACCGTCGATCATCACGAGGATGTCGAAGTGTTGGTCTTGCCACAACTATCTGAGTCTTAGTGATGTCTTGCATGGCTTACTCAAGCCTATTTTGTCTCACATGGTTACATGGTGCACATTGTAATGTAACATATTGTAAAAGTGAATGACCAAATGTCGATAGTAGAGATTAACAATGATGTAGTAGTTGAAGGGTCATGAGGGTAGGTGAAGAGTCACAAAGAGGGAATGTCAAGGGTAACCCCACCCTTTTCTATTTATAGAACCTCATAACTCATTATACGGGATTTTGGGAGCCAACATTCCTATAGGTATATCTTAGAGAAAGCTTTGAGTGTATTATAATGCGCCTTGGCTTCTCCATAGTGCAGAGCTAGTACATCTCTTTGGAGGAGCAGGCAACTGTGACTGTAACATTCCACTGTCGGAACTAGTGGTTCGTCATGTTTGTATGTATGATTGGAACTTTCACTTTCTTAATATAAAATAGCCAACATGTTTCATGCATATGTTGTTATTGTAGTTCAGTTGTCCTGGTTACTCTAATGATATATGTAGTTGTTTTCTTACGCATGTATGTATGGACTCTTTCTATATATGTTTATATGAATCTTACTGAGATGTGTTGTTGGTTTAATCATCACTTTGGATCATTGGTTAACTTCCCTTCCAGCTTGTGACGCATCTTTTCTCATGTGTTCCCTTTCAAGCCGTGTGTTTCCATAGGTTTCTAAGGGGTGTACTCATTCCCCTTTCTGTGTGTTAGAACCCTTCATGCACCTTCCTTGGCTTGTTGCACTGGTCACACCCTTGCCACTAACAAGGACATCCTGCTTACCTCTTCGGCAACCACGATCAACGAAATATCATACGACCCACTATTGGGACTCCTACACCATACAGTCTGAGTTCTAGTTGGTACTTCTTACCGAGGAGATCCCCTGACATGTTGGCGGGTCTAGCACTATCAACCCCACCTTTGGCTGAAACACTAGGTGATAAATTCGCATGGGTGCAACAAAAATCCCACTGAAACATTGGCAAAATGTTAAACAGTTAAGTTCGCCAATGAGGCTCGAGTTCTCACCCCTTAGCTCCTAAGCTTGGTCCTATGGCACCATGTGGCTAGGGCTGCATGCCAAAGGCCATGCTCATGTTGACACTTCACGCATCTAGTCATGTGATAGGCCATGTGGCCATTGGCTAGGCCACACGCTATCCCTCTCTGCCTGAGCCTTATTCTGTCGGTCACAATAGTTTTTATGTGACCATGGGTCAGGGCTAACTTCTCACCCCCTCTGCCTTGTGCAATGGTTTCGGGTTGGCATATGTGACCAGGGTTGGGGCCACATGCCTTTTCCCTTTGCCTCTGCTCTAGTTGTATCAGTGCCCATGAGACCTAGGGCTAAGGCTTTCCGCCCACCCCTCTCCACTTCACCTGTGAGCATATGTTAAACCATGTAACCAAGGGCCGTGTGCCTTGCCCTCACCCCAACCATCAGACCACTTTAATTTATATATAAATTTGGCACTATGTATAACAAGCGACAATGTGTGGTCCACGATTCAACGCGGTAGTTATAACTGGAAGGGCATGGGTTTGATTCCAATGGAAGTTGGTCGACCTGTTCAAACATTTTTTTCACAAAAATAGAGGTCCACATGATGCCCTCCCATTGGACCACGTGGCACCTCATCATTTGTACTCCACAAAAACAAACAAACAATAAAAATTGTATCACTTATCCTCATACAACTGAGCCACAAGTGTGTGATTGGGCCACATGTATGTTGTACATGCACAGTCACCTACTGACATCAGCACCACATCACCTATATGGCCTACCCAGTTAGCATCCCATTCAACCATGCAAGCTTACTTTTTAGTTGCTTGCAAAAAACTTCAAAATGTGATAACTTTCACATATGGTGTGAGATTGAGGCAATTCAAACGTCATTGGAATCAAAACAATGAAATCTACGATTTGGTGCTATTTTTGGGAGACTTTGAACATTTCGATTTTTAAGCATATTTTTTATCCCATGCATCAACTAAAATGTACAGAAGAGGGCACAAAGGGAAACCTTACCTAAGTCCCATAGAGACCTTAAGGAAAGGAGTTGGTATGCCATTTATTAAGGTGGAAATATAGGGATAGCTACTACAAGATTTATCCATGAAATAAATTGACTACAAAAACCAAGCTTTTCAAGAATAAGGAAGAGGAAGGAATGACACACTGATCAAAAGCATTTTCCATGTCCAAATTTATGATGAAACTTGGTTCACCTTTCTCCTTGATTGAGTGGATAGCTTCCTGAATGAGGATGATGTTTTCTAATATATGTCTTTGTTTGAAGAATCCTCCTTGATTTTCATAAATAAATATCGAAAGGATGCATTTAATCTACTAGTGATGATCTTAGTCAATATTATGTAAGAGGCGTTACAGAGAGATTTTGGTGAGAACCTGGAGAAGTTGACCGGATTAGATTCTTTTGGGATGAGGGAAAGGAAGGAAGCTCCCCTCCACCTTGCACTTGTTCATGGGCCAATTCAGAATTTGAAGGAGGTCTTTCCTAATCTCACTCTAGAAAATCCTTTAAAAATTGATCAGGAACCCATCCTATCTAGGAACCTTATCTAGATCCATAGACCAAATTTCCTCCACCACTTCTTGTTCTTCTATCCCTTATACTAGGAGTTGATTTTGTTTTTCTGATATCTCATGAGGAAGGGAGAGAGGAATTATTTAGCTTTGGTGAAATCTAACACAATGTAATGTATAAAGAGATTGACAAAGGTTCAAGGTTTCGTCCTTGATTTTAGTAAAATAAGTTATATTTTATTTTCCTTCTGGAGTAAATTCTC
This sequence comes from Pinus taeda, assembly GCA_000404065.3. Lineage (NCBI taxonomy): Eukaryota > Viridiplantae > Streptophyta > Pinopsida > Pinales > Pinaceae > Pinus > Pinus taeda. The sequence goes on along the minus strand of APFE030588189.1, from coordinate 25,931 downwards.
TGACTCTATTTTGCAGCTCCCTTACCTTTTCTTGCTTGTGGAAGAAAGCCATGTTCCTGTCTCCTACCTTAAGCCATGTGCTTCTCAACTTGAGATGTCAGAATTCCTACTCTTCACTACATTATTAGAAGTAGAGAGATTTTAATTCTTTTTCTCTCTTTAGATGTTTCTCTTCTACCTTGCTTCTCTCCATAATTAACATATATCACTCCATTTATGCAAGTATTGAATCTCTCTTTTTACTTGGTAGAACAAAAGATTCTTTTACCAATTATCGAAGAGCATGCTTAACCCTTTTTAGTTTTGTTTCCCACACGAAGGCTGGAGAAAGGGTAACTTGAATACACCATGCTTGGTTGATGATCTGCATAATGGAAATTAGATAAACCAATGCTCCATGTGTGATTCGCAACATGGATTAACCGCCTCTTTTGGATCCTTATCTCTGGAAATATGATCATTGAATGATACTTGCAGGTTTTGGTATAATGAGAATCATGATTCCCAGCAAGTGGTATCAGAGCATACGTCACAAGTTTGATACACAACTAGCTCACGTTGGGGGGGATATTGTTGGACATTGGATAAACCAACACTCCCCATGTGTTTTGTGACATTGACTAACTGCCTCTCGTGGATCCCTATCTCTGGCGTTATAATCATTGACTACCTGTGAATTTTGGTATAATGAAAATCGTGATTCTGAACAAGCGGTTATGGGCCCACCACGCTTCCGCTACACCACCCCGATTTATTCATTCAATGTTATTCTCTTCATATTGGCAGCCACCAATTTTATTGATATATTGCCGATGTTATTTGCAAGCTAGGAGAGAGCATTATTTCTCATGCAGAATACTAACAACCATCAAATCATGTTTATAAAAATGTGCGAGGTTGCAAGGCTTAATGGTTGGAGAGTTAGAGAATGTGTGAGAATTGATTGAGGTGTTATTCATTAATTACCTGGAACATGGAAGAGCTGATTAATTAATTTGAGTTTCATTACAAATGAACCCCCTTTCCACTAATGTCAAAGGGGGAGGTAAGCAGAAATAAGAAGAAATGATGATCATAGTGGTATTGGAGCGTAGGTCACGAGTTCAATACACACCTAGCTCACGTTAGGGGGGAGATTGTTGGACATTGGATAAACCAACACTCCTCGTGTGTTTCCTAACATGGACTAACTGCCTCTCATGGATCCTTACCTCTAGAGATATGATCGTTGCCTAATACTTGCGGATTTTGGTATAATGAAAAATTTCGATTCGCAACAGTCCATTACGCCTTCTTCTCACAACCATCCTGGGTTGAATCTAAAAGGAATTGGTTCTAGGTCGTCTCCCACTTCCACTGTGAGTTTAATTGGTCAATAATTGGATTCACCTTGAGGCATAATGGAGCAGGAGGCATCCCAACCTGATAAAACCCAAGAGCTATGTATTAAAAAATGATCTAACCTCGCAATGATATTCGTTGCCCAACATCTTCTATTTGACCAAGTGTGTTTTCCTTTTGTCGGCATGAAGTCTAAAAGATCCCATTCTTCCATAAGATCCTCCATTCACTCTCCGAAAGGATCGCTCACCAGTAAGCCTCCCTTTTTTCGGATGCAAACAAAGTTGTGTTAGAATCACTACCTACTATGGATTTTTAATGCCATAACATTTCCTTTAGGGAGATGAGATTATCTCAAAATTGATTTTTCTCATTGTAAGTTACGAGGGAATAGATGTTCAACAATTTAACTCTATCCCCGATTCCTTTATTTTCCATATATGCTACTACCTAGTATGTAGTTGACTAAGATTCTATCATGGAGAAGACAACATTGTCCCAGAAGATGCCTAGGCCTCCCGAGGCTCCCCTTGAGCTTTACACGACACCACTGCTTTCATTCCAAAATACCTTTGAGGCTTTCACGAGCTCAAAATCTATTACTTTTGATTCTTGTAAAAAAAAAATTGAGGGCTTCTCTAATTTAACGAGATCCTTTATATAGAGGGCATTTTTTGAGTCACCCATTTCCCTTATATTCCAAGAGATTATCTTCATCAATTTTTGGTAAGAGAATTGGATTTTCGACCTCCCTCATAACTCGTTCCTCCTTTGAATCCCGATTCTTTCAAAATGTCTAAAATTTGAGGCCGACTAGCCAATTTTTTGTTGAGGTTAGCCTTTTTCTCCCTTGGTTCTTTTTTGGAGTGTCTACATCTTCTTTTTTTAGTGCTCTTTGTTTCATGGTTGCTCGAGTCCTCATTTCCACTTGGAGGGAGAGATGTATTCCTACTGATGATCTTTCTACAGTGATTGACTAACTGTGTTGGTTGAGATGGGGTAAAGTCCATAGCGCGAACTTGGAAAAACAATGTGCTTGATTCATCATCTTTAGACTTCAAGGGTTCTTGGACCATAGGGATGAGATTTGTAACTTGATCTTCAGGATATGGGGCTTCCTTTTTCCCCTTCCTTTGGCCACTCTAGGATCTCCCCTTCTTTTTTCAATTCATATTTTGTATCATCTTCCTCTAATGATTCTTGGGGAACATTTGGGTCCTCTAATGTTTTTTCACCATTGAATTGAAGCACCCCAAAGGGGTTTGCAAAGGTTGAGGGAGTAACATTGTGCAGGGAAGATGCCCTTTTTGGGCATGTCTCCTTCTGTTGCCACTTTTCCTTTGCGTTTTCCACTTGCTCATCTTGTTGGGGCTGAGATACTTCTCCCTTATTTGCCTTCTTACAATCCCTAGTAAATTGTCTATAGTCATGAAGGACTCGATACTTGAAGGGAAGTTGCTCATAGTCTAGGGTTTGGCAATGCTTCCATTCTCCCATGTGAGAAATATTTCCACTGAGAGTCCCTTTTCTAAGTCAGCCTCAATGCATATCCTGGTAGAGGTGAACTCTCCACCTTTGGGTTTTGCTCTATCGATATAAACCTCCCTACTCCATTTCTGATTGTGTTGAGACAATCATCTCCCCAGTAGGAGAGAGGAAGCCTTGACAATTTCACCCAGACTAGAAAAGTTGTGACCATGTCTTTTGTGGGATCAAAATCAATTGACCATTTGTTTAAGTACATTCCCCTTGTCCCAAGGAAGGAGGGTTTGTTTATGAAGATGATCTCCTTGTCCTCCCTCGACTTGACTTGAAAAGCAATGAGAAGTATCCATTGTCGATTGCATATATTCCCAATTTGCCTTTCATCTTCACTCTCCATTTTCTCTCCACCCATTGCTCAATGGATTTGGGAGATGGCCACTTGTCAGTGAATTTTCTAACCAACACGCAATCTGTTTAGGCTATTGTTGCTCGACAAAATGTGGAAGGGAGTGGAACAACGTGGATGTTCTTTACCTTCCTAACGGAGTTCGAATTTTTGTCAATGCTTTAAAAAGAAACTACAATCGCATGGGAGGAGCCCCCTTACTGACCATTGGTCACAAGGGATCGAGGTCACAGAATGTAGGGTTAGGGTTTGCTGAGTAGAGCATCTTTAAATTATTCATTCATTCCTTTACTCTCCAATCCATTCAACATTTAATTTATATAGTTGAGCTAGTTATAATGTGTATACAAGTCATTCATTCTTTCACTCTCCAATCCATTCAATTACCATAATTTACTAAGCAACATCTTTGGCATTAATGATGATGATAATGATTAACATCCATTAAAATTATAATCCATCTATAATCTTAAACAATAATAAGCTCAAAAACCATTAAAAAAAAGAGTTCCAAAATCACTTGAGAAATTACCATTTACCATACAAATGTGTGTAATGTGTGTAAATGTAAAGAAAGAAATTTCAACTCAAAACTCATATAAAGTGGTGAGCTAGGGAATGAGGAGGAAAGCAAAACCTCCGTGTCGAAGAGGCCATAAATAATAATGGCGCTGGACAAAAGAAGTCATCAAAGACTTGAGATGGGCCACAGGACCACGCTTTTTTTTCAAATTCTGCGACTGCATATCAATTCAGTCTCCATTGCTCCATTGTCGTGATAGTTGTGGAGCAATAATTGAGAAGAAACAAGAAATCAAATTCAATTGACTTATGAAAAATGGTTGGTAATGTCAATTGAATTGCAATAGGTTGTGCATTTTTCCGTATGATTGATTAAACCAACATCAAGTGGGCCGTGGTGAGGCAATAACGCACGAAAATACAATATCCGTATGGTGCACGCAAGAAAACGTTTGGAAAATTTCCGATTGAAAAAACCGCTCTTTAGAACGTTAAATTCCAGGCTTGAATGACTAAATGCGTTCCATTGAAAGTGAAGAAAGAAAATTCAACAAATTTACTGAAGAAACTCATAATATATGGAAAAAAAAAAATAAAGCGAAACCTCCGTGTTGAAGGGGACACAAATAATAAGGGTGGTGGATAAAGAAGTCATCAAAGACTTGAGACTGCAAGGACCATACTTTTTCTTCAAATTCTGTGACTGCATATCAATTTAGTCTCCATTGCTCCAAAGAAACAAAGAAATCAAATTCAACAAACTAATGGGTCACGACCCACGGGCGTTCCAGAAAGACCTGCGCTTTGGCGTGGTTATCACGGATCAATAATTGATGAAAAGACGACAGACGGGTCACGGACGTTACAGAGAGACCTGCGCTTTCGCGTGGTTATCACGGCGCAATAATCGATAAAAAGACGACAGATGGGTCACGGCCCACGGGCCTTCCAGAAAGACCCGCGCTTTGGCGTGGTTATCACGGCACAATAGTTCATAAAAGACGACAGACGGGCGTTCCAGCGATAAATTAGTTGGTTGTCCTTTCAATAATCGATTATAACTCATTATGAAGTCGTTTGTGGTGAGCGTGGGAAAAAGACAACACCATAGAAATAGAAATAGAAATCTTCGTTATGATCGGGACATGGGACTTCCTCCGTTTCCAATTGGATATATTTGTATGGATATATGACTTCCTCCATGCAGGACGTAAGCGTAAGTGATATGTTTGAATTTGATTGCCATAACTGTAAGTTTAAGGAATTAATTTATTAACTTTTACTTATTACAATAATCTATTATTTTAATAAAAAAATTTACATTAACTTTCTTTTATTTTTCTTTCATCTAAATTTTTCCTTCACCTAATAATTCAAGGTTTTAGCCATTTGGTTTTTTTCTTGTGAAATTATTGAACCAACGCTTCTCTTTCACTTCTCTTCTCTTCTCTATTCCTTCTCTATCTTGCATTTCTAACTCTCCTTCCTTTTTCTCCTAGACTTTTATGTCCTGATGGTAAATCCAATTAATAGATTCTAAACATTTACCTATCAAAATGTCTAATGTGGAGCTTACTTCAAAAACCACGTATCGAATCACAAGCCCACAGGAATCTAAAAAAACATATTTCTATGTCTTTAGCTTTCCCGTTTGTGAGCTGCTAAACCCCAAACTCTATGTATTCTAAAGAAGAAAAGTAGTCCTTTGTAGAAACCGTTTAAATGTTGTTTACAACATTAGTTGATTCATAAAAAATCTAAGGTAGGAATTCCAATCCCTCAAAGTAATCATATTGTTTTCTTTAATTTTACAAACTAGAAATTTTCTTTAGAATTTCCTATGATCTAGCTTAGAGAGGTGTAAGAGTGTATATTGCTATATAATTTCATCTATTTATTTGGCCTTTGTACCAATTTATCTTGTCAAATTTTATGGACACTTTAGAGGCATCCCTAGTGGATTTTCTAACATTCTTACACCTCATTCTATTTTGTTTTTACTCAACACCTTCATAGAGGACTTATTGATGAAAGTGGAGAGGGTTATCATAAAATCATGATAGAAATCTTCAATATTGTTCTTAGTTGATAGGATACCTAATTCATTATTTAAATCCTTTAGAAAAGATTAATGTTCATTTTTCGAAGATTAAATACTTTTGGTGATCATAATTCTCTTATATGGGGTTTTGTGTGAGACAAAGTTTAGAGTTGGGGTTAAATTTCATGATTTGAATCGCTCATGGTCATTTACGATGTCAATATCTACCATTTGTTGCATTTGGTGATATCAGATCTAGCATATTCCCTACAATACTACTGGCAAGCCCATGGATGCAAGTTATCCTAAATGATTTTGGGCACTTTTTTAAACTACTATATATTATCATATCTTGAGAACTACAGAGCATGATTGGCTAAGACCTAAACATTTTCTCAACCAAGTCTTTAAAGTTTCCTTTGTATCTACTAATTAAGCCAAAGTCCTCATCTAGTCATATAGGACTAGATTGGAATCAATGCTTAAAGTAATACCTTTATTAATTCTTATTCTAGTATTAAAGTCTACAAGCAATAGAATATTGCCTTCATTTCTCAATTTTTCAATATCTTGTTATAATTCATTATAAGGGAAATTATTATCTAGATCATTTTTCTTATAAAAAGCAGAATTAATAGGTGAAAAATAACATATCACTATGAAAATATTTTTGGCATTAATATGTGAAATATCCATCGCACATGTACTAATTGAAATAGTCTTTAATAGGAAGCCTAATATGAGGGAAAATGTTCCTCTTTACCTCATAAGATTATCCTCCAACCATATGTGGTAAGACCTATTGTTATATATCGACCACAATACAAAACCTCCCATGTTAGGGACCTAGACTTCTTCATGCTCCCAAGCTTCAATAAGCACTATAATATCAATTTTTCTCATGATCCAACATCATGACATGGGACCTATGCTCCATGGAAAGCCACAATAGTTCCAAGAGTGGTTACACAATGTCCTAAATTCCAATTTTAACTGTATTTTCTTATGTCTAATCCCTAATAATAACTTAGAAATTATGTTTCTAATTATATTCTATTTTCCTTCCTTCTTAATTTCTTTTATTTTTTGAATTTTCTTCCTAAATTTAACATGTTCTTCTAGAATTAGATATTCATTCAAAATATTATTAACTGTTTGGGACGTGGATTTTTACTAAGTATGTCATATATATGGGTGTTAAAGCTTATCTTAACATGAATTGAATAATTCTTATTCTCAATTATTTTTCTCAATCTCTTTGCTTCTATGAGACTAGTTGTTTCAATTGATAGTTTACAATGTATTTCTTACTTGACAAGAGATAGTGTGTCCTCTCTTTTTCTCCTCTTTCAAGCCAAAAATTATGAGATTCAAGTTTCTTTTGTTGTGTTCATGGTCTAACTCTATAAGCTTATTCATTTCCTCTTTGTTAGGTTTGATATCGTGTTTAATTTCTAGACCATTTAATTTTTATTTACCATTTATTTTAGTTCATAAATTCTAGCTCTAATTTGATTCGTAAACTACCATGGATATTCCACTAGAAAATTCATCGCAATAGATCTGATAAATCTATAATTAAAAATCGAAAAATATACACAATTAGGGTTTATTCCTCATAAGATTTATGGATCTTTAGATTATTGTTTATTGTTTATGCATGCAAATTAAACTTTATGCAAAAAATAAAGAACATCGAAATAAAAGATCATGAACCACATTTGACACAAAATAGATCTTGGGAAACCCTTTCAAGAGAAAACCCAGCTGGAAGGTGTGGTTGCTCTAGTCTCTTTCTATGAATAGAAAATAGTTGCAAGTACATAGAAGTAAGGCACGTGGCCCATGGGCTACTAAAGTGCACAAATCCTCTTTGTTTGCTCTCTCCTTATCCTTCTCAGGTACTCTACTTTTCTATGGAACAAATGGACTAAAAAAGAATGGAACCCCTTTTCCTCCTAGTGGCCCAGTTATAACACAACCCAATAGCCTACTAATGATTAGGTTTGACAACCTCAACCCTTGAAAAGAGTTATAATATGGACTCTTGTAGAGCATCCTTCATCATAATCACGTGAATAACCCATTTTCCATGAACTATGGGCATGACATGGCAACCTCTCAAATTATGGTGGTGAAAATAGGAACGTCAACTTCAAAGTGGCATAACTTTTGCATACGGAGTCAGATTGAGGTTATTCATGCATTATTGGAAAGCTCTTTGTGTGTGGAATAGGGTAAAAAATTTTCACTACATTAAAATAAATTTACCACCCAAAAACATCATTTTATGCCTCAAAATTCCCTTAAAAGGTTTCAGACCCTAATTTTCCAAACTAGGTCATGCTAATCAAACTAGTCTTGCAAGTTGATTCCTTCACTCTTTCCACTCTCAAAACATCAGTATGGATGAAAAAAAATTTAATGATATAATTTGGATCACACCCCTTATTGGGAAGATTTTGGTCCCCAAAATCATATACTAAATGAGGTAAGGAAAATGTTTCCGAGCCACATTCTCTTAGGTGTACCAATGGGCCTTGCCTAGAAGTTTTCCTTTCAACCTAATCTACCAAATATCCTGTTGTAACTGCCTTGTAGTTATGGAACTCTTCTACAAAATTGTATCATCTATGAACTCTACGTGAGCATATAGTGCCAAATTCTCTAGAAAATGTAGGACATGTTCCTCTTCTTGATCTAGCATGGAAGGTTCATTGAGCTTCAAATTATCCACATTCACAACTAAGTAAATGTGCATGTACGGGGGTAGACCTATCCAAATAAAAATTGTATTGCTTCTTACCCATTGGTGGTCCTTTCATAGAGCATAAAAACACACATCTTGCTAAACCTATCGACCACCACAAACATGTAGTCAATGTCCCTTCCTGTTTGTTGGTAAACCTCCCACAAAGTCCATGGAAATGCTTTCTAGGGACAAGTGGGTATAGGTAAGGGATGAAATAGATATTGTTTCATGTTACTAGACTTGCTAGTGCAATAAAGCATGAATATGCATATGGACCTAGCTATCTGTTCTTGCATCTTGGGTGAATACACATGCCTTTGCAAGTTGGCCACTGTCTTCCCTACACCGAAGTGCCTTCCAACCTTGTAGGTGTAAGCCACTCTAATCAATTTGCAATCACTCACCTTTAGGAACACAAAGCGTATCCATCCTATAAAGTAACCCACCCTAGACATAGTAGTGAATGGTGTTGACACAATCGTGCACATGACTTTGACTCTACAACTACTGAAACATCTCCTTGAATTCATCATTCTCTTAATATGCCTCTCTATATGCATTATGGTGAATGGTTACATATGCACAAGAGTTCCAAAAGTTGTGATCTTTGATGTCGGTGGAATTGAAATTATTTCATCCAACTTGTTTGTGCTACCCTTCTCATACTTAATCACTAAATGAAACTATTGTAGAAAACCCATCCACTTATAATGCCTAGTTTATTGTAGCTTACTTTGGGCTTACAGGTACTGTAGTGGCTAGTGATATACACTAGTACAAATGGGGCCAAAATATGACGGTTATTTTGATCCAAACTTAAACAGGAATGCAACAAATTACAGATATAACCATAAATACAAAGATGCAACAGAAATAACACTTCATTTCATTAATATCAAAATACTAAAATATGCTTACAAATAGAATGGAAATAAACTAGCTTGAGCGATGGTAGCTTATCTCTCAGAAGAGATGTGGTGGATACATGCCTCTAAACTATGTTACAATGAGGCTCAAGGGACTATTTATTATTAAAAAACAAGATAAAACCCTAAACAACCAAAACCCTAACCCCAGGAGATGTAATATCAAGAGTTTGTGGGCATCATTGGGATTACTTGGGCATCCAACTTCCCAGGGTCGTAACTTGGTCATATTATCTTTGTTTGGTGCGTATGATACCTTGTTGGAAAATTCTCTTTGAGTACTATAGAATTTGTGGTAGGCCCCATGTTGGCCAGTAGCAGACCTCAAAAAAACATCGTTTAGGGAGTCAAAACTTCACTGAAATAAATAAGGAAATAGATGAAACTGACTGGAGGTCTAGCTGGAATATGTGGGTGGCCACCAATATCCACTTAGATCAGATGTCCCCCCTTAGGAAGCAATGGTCCCCATTGCATGCATATCCTCCATGAGGTGACGAAATTTTTGTTGAACTCTATCCCTGGTTAACCACTTTCCCTAGTGAAGGAGTTTACTTGCTTTGACAACTCAATATAGATGGATCCTCTATTGGAAAGTGTTCTTGATCTACATGTACATGTTCTGATCAGTTGTGGCTTGTTCCATGCATTCTGGGTTGAGATCTATTGGTGTGAGTTGTTCTGCAATGCTAGATGTGTCCAACAATGGTTGAAAGTATGGTCGAAGGCGGTCTACATTGAACACTAGGTGCAGACCAAGAAAAATTGGGATGTTGAGCTCGAAGGCATTGTCACAAACAACCTTGGTGATGGTGTATGAACCATATCGGAGCGGTTGAAGCTTGCAGTGTGGTCCAGCGAGGTGCTCCTTCTAAAAATGTAGCAAACTTTGTAACACACCTGGAACTTGTGCGACACTCGATGTTGATCATGGCGTTGCTTGTACTTAGCATTGGATTTGTCCAATATTTCATGGACCTACTTGTGGATATGCTGAATGTGCTCAATGAATTTTTTAACCCTGTCGACTTCAGACTAAACGTGAGATAAATCTACCTGAGTTTCTATAAATGGTATGGCCACATCAATGGGACATAATGACTGAAATCTTAGCCCTACCTAAAAGGGGTTGTGGCCTGTTAAGTTGTGGAGAGCTAGGTTGTAGCTGTGTTGAACATAGGGGAGGATTTCGTCCCATTTGCGTGGATGCCTGGAGTTGTACATACACAGAATGTGTATGACCATCTTGTTGAAAACCTTTGTTTTTCCATCAACTTGGGAATGGAAAGTTGTGTACTTAGTAAGTTTTGTAACCAACATTGACCAGAAACTTGACCAAAATGTACTCAAGAATCTGTTGTCCTAATCTGAGACAATGGACTACGAGATCCCAAAGTGTGCCCACACTCGCTCAAAGAAGTGCTTAGCAATGGCCTCTATTGTGATACTCTTCTTGTAGGCTGCCATGATGGCCATCTCAGAGAATCTATCGACGATCACGAAAAAGCAGTCGATGTTTTGCTTAGTAGAAGGAAGGCCTCACATGTAATCCATGGAGATAGATTCCCAAGGTCAACTAGGAGTAGGTAGAATAGTATATAGGCCTTGCTTCTTGATGGTTTGTTTGGAAATGGCCTAGGCGGTGCAGGATCTAATGTACTTCCCAACATCCTGACGAAATTTCGGCCAATAAAAATATTTTATGCAATATCACTGTTATCACTTAAGACTACAAGTTCACCTATGTACAAAGATCCATATAAAATTTTTGGTTCAAGTCAATAGGTTTTTAGGTGTATTACTTTAAAATCAGTCTTTTCCAAAGATATTGAGGTAGGTCCTTGTAAAAAACCATTAGTTTCCATCTCTCATAGCATATCTAGTCTTGATTACATCATTCTGACTTTGCACAGTTTCGTAGCACAATATGATTGGCCAGTTTAGCTGCGCAATCATTTTCCACCATTCCTGAGCAGCCATTGCGTAGCGCG